>CAUHTR010004632.1:0-34792 GCA_959609185.1 Schmidtea polychroa | reverse complement strand
TATTATAAGTTTTTTTTCATTATTTTTTATTTCAACGGCTACAAGATTTTTTGAGAATACTTCAGCATTTTTAAATGTTGGTTTTTCCAAGCATTCTATTATACCTTACAAAGTCCTTTTGAGTATTTGTTAGGAGTTCTACTCGGGTGTATTTGTCAACATTTTCCATAGTCTTACCAAAGACTGCATTATTTAAAAGCTTATAGATCATATCTAGAAAAGCATTTCCATTTCTTTTTGCTTCATTTCGCTTCTTGATATTTCCTTCTATAAACTTTTTCATAAATGGTAGTGTCTGAATTTAATAATAGAAATGAATCTTCTTCAAACGCATTCCATGTGAAAGATAAAATTGAAGGAGTCTATAATGAGAAAGATAATATTCTCTATCAGTTTGATCACATAAAAGTTTTATATTTGTTACTATATTTTTAAGATTTGCCAAGCTGAAAGTTCTTCAATATTAATCTTTCTTCTTATGGGAGCAAAGGGAAAAAATCTGGTTTTAGATTTTATTTCATCTGGGTACTCGAGATCACATTCTATGATATATCCTATTTCTGAATCTTTAGGAGTTAATAGGATTTCTTTTATAAGATCATCTAGTTTATCTTTTCTTTAGGAATATCAACCCAGGTGAAGTTGCTAATTGGTAAATATTCAGTCATTTTACCTCCATATAGAGCAGTCGCATCGGGATAAAATATTTCACATGGATCGGATAAACCTTGTGTTATTAATTTAGAGTCTTCTGGAGTTTTTATTTGTATATAGTCTGCATCTGTATCTTTAAAGAATTTTCTATAAAGAGTTAAGGAATTATTTGCAGTTATTTCTCTATCTCCCATTACAGAGGAAATACCTCCTCTAATATTATATTTAAATACATTAAACATGTCAAGATCTTTTAATAATTCTATTATTTTATCTCTTGTTTCTACATCTTCTTCAGTCCATAAATTATATAACATTATATCCCAAGCTAAAGATGGTGCTGTTATATAATTATAAGGTTTTAATTCAAAAGCTTTACAGAAGGTTTCAAAGCAGTCTGCTAAAATATAAACATCAAGGGATAAATACATGTCAGTATATTCCCCAAGGTTTTTACAGTTGAATAATTCCCACATTTTATTTGCTCGAGAATATTCTTGATTTGTAATATTTGATTGTTGTAGTTTTGAAAAGAATGTTTCTTTGGTTAGGAAGAGTTGTTTCATTATATTTATCAAATGAATTCATATAATCATATGGATATATTCCTTTTGCTAAACATGTGGGATATTCTTCCAAAGGAATATTATTTTTTATCAAAACTTGCTCTGTTGTATATTTAAAATCTTCTGGTTTCATTGTTTTAGCTATTGCATCTAGGGACATTCCTAAAAAAATTTAGAGAATCTATAAATTTTAAACAACCATATTGTACACATTTATATTTTTCCTTTGTAAGTCCTATAACTTTGAAAGAGTTTTTAGCATTTACTGCTAGAGCCTTTATAAATAAATGTAAATCATATCCAAAAAGATTATGAAATATAACTGGTATAAATTTAGGAGTATGACAATTAAGATTACAATTTTTATGGGCTGCTCCTCGATAATTATTTTCACTTTTAAAATGATCGTGATCGGGGACTTTTATGTTTGAAGATTGTCCTTCATGAAACAATCTTTGTTCTTCTTCTTCAATGGTCTCGGTTGTGTCCAAAGAGGGTGAAGTATTGGGAGTTCCTCCAAATGGTTGTTTACACATCCAACAATTTGAAGCATTTTTATATTCTCTCCATTGTTCATTTGAAAATTTTATTTTATAATCTGTTTTTAATATTTTAAATAATTCATGTTCTAAATCATTTACACTTTTAACAAAATGATTTAAAACATCTTCTTCAGAGGTTTCTCTATATGAATATTCTTTAGATTCTATGAGTTCGGGGTAATTACTTTTAAAAAATAGTTTATAGGCTGATGGTATTTGTTTAGCAGTTCTTATTGTATAAGATTTTCTATTTTCCCATAGAAAGTTTTTCATAGTCTGCCATATTGGTCTTGGTGACTTTGGAGAATAATTATACCAAGAATCTAATAATCCCTGTTTATCTATTATTTTTAAATATTCTTTTTCTAAATCATGTTCTATATTTACTGCTTCAAAGTCACCATATATTACTCCCAATGATTCTAATAAATTTGAATAATTTTTAAAGTTCATGTTTGTGTTTGTGGGCATTTTAATTAAAGCTGGTTGGTTCTTCTCACATAATCTTTCATGTTTAATTATAGCGTTTTTAGTTGTTGAATAATGAAGGCATCTTTTACATGTTATACCACCTCTAACTAATGTTTTTGTACGCATAAAACTTTGAAAGTTTTTTATTAAAATATAATGTTGATTCCTTTCTAGGTTCTCTTCTAGGTTCTCTTCATCTTCATCTTCTTCTTTACAAACATAACCTTGATTAAACTCTCTTTGATCAACATTATTAAATTCTTCTAATATTAAAAGATCTATTTCTCTATTTTTATCTTGTTCTAATAGTATTTTATTTGAAATATAAATTGGAATAATATGTTTTATAAAATCATCCTTAGATGGAGCATATTCATAAATATTAAGTTTAATATTATTTAAAATTTCAAAAGCTGGAATGTCTTCAATTTTCATTGGATGTTTAAATCCTTTTGGATATATTAATTCGTTTTCATATTGTTTATATTTAGAAACCCTTTGGGGATTTGTTGCTTGAGGATGTAAATGTGCAAGTATTGACCATTGAAAACATTTGTTATCACTATTCTGTACATTTATAACATAGTTGGAGTCGAATGGTGTACGGATAAAAGATTTGGGATTTGGTGGTGCTGCTCTCCAATATTCAATTTCTATAGATTGGAAAGAATGAAATCTTAAATTTGATTCTCCCAATTCTTGTTCTACTTGTTCTTGTTGTTCTTCCATCTCTTTACATAAATCTTTAATGGTTTTATTTATTCCTTTTGTTGAGAATAAATATTTAAAAGATGATTCAACACTAGAATCTAAAGGGGTTGTACCTACTCCTTCTCCTCTCCAATATTTTGTAGTGGTTCTAACTTTATATTTTATAATATTGAATCTTGATCGAGCAAAAATTCTTATAGCGTCATCCATTGAATTTTTTATGTTTTGTTTATTTTCTCTTATATACTCTGAGATTGTGGAGGAAAACATTTGTTCTCCAAATACATCTATGTGATAGAAGTTATCCCAATTATATTTTTCTTTTTCAATATGTTCAGGTTCAATATCAGAATCCTCAGAATCAGAATCTCTTTTAGGTATTGGTTGGTTATTCTTTATAGCACATGATTTTACATGTTTTAAATAATAAAATTTTATAGTAAATTTTGATTTACATATAGAACATTCAAATTTTTCTCTATTTTTAGGAACTCCAATACAACTTTCAAAATGTTTATCATATCCTGAAAGTAACTATCTTTCTTTACATTTGGTACAAATTTTTGAGTTTGAATTATCAAGTCTATTTGTTTTTAATAAATGAGCTTTTGATTTTAGATGAGATAATAGAGCGGTTTTATTTTTAAATTTTTTTTGACAAACATCACAATTATAAATATTCATTTTTTAAAAAAATTTTTTTATTGGATACTCTGTTTTCATATTTTTAAAATATTTATATTTACCAACTTAGCATTTTGCCAACCTGGCGATTTGCTATAAGTAGTGGATATAAGACCCACATGCACGCAACCCTACCTGGAGTTTGTGAATTTCCATCTCTTCTCCTATTTTCTTTATGTTTATAGGACTTAAAGCAGAAAACATTATGATTTTTGTTTTCAAAATAAAGGTTCTAAAAGAGTTAAAAGTGTAAAAATTTAGGGTCTTTTTACTATAAAATAAGAGATTGGAGGCCACTTTTCCAGAGGGGATGTGTGCATGTGGGTCTTATATCCACTACTTGCATTGATGAGACGGATTTTGTCATTTTCTGAAATTCTTTGAAAATATTATTTTTTTAAAATAAGTTATTAAAATTTACGATTTTCGAATTTTTTTCTTCAATTCCAAAGATGTCGATGGAACACAAAGGCGTTTGACTAGAAATATCTGATATGCTGTAAAATATTTTAATTATTTGTAATTAAATAAAAAAATTCTTACATTGTCAGATCTTCACCTTCGCAAAATGGAAATGTCTCCAAAGAAATATCTGAAAATCTAAAGAAATATTAACTTCAAAAATATTTTATAAATAGATCTTACGATGTTTTGTCGTCCATTTCTCGAAAACTCAAAGTTGAGTTGTCAGATTCAAAATCCAAATTTTTTTCAGCCATGAATTTTAATAATTTTAAATTAATGATATGTTAACAGTATGTTAATGACTCTGTACTTTCGGAATAAAAAAAGCTATATTAAATTTGCGTGTATTTTATATTATGTGTGCTGTGTTTGTATGTAAAATTATTTTTCTGTCACTTTTTCAATTCCTATAATAAAACTTTTAACATTCGGAACATTAAATTTTTGTGCACAGGTAAGTTTGTGTGTTGCTATAATATAATTTTATCGATTTTTTTAGATTATAGAAACTTTTATATTCTGGATTAAGATGTATACACTACTATTTAATCCCTTCTAATCAATCCCTTCAGTTGACAGTGATTACGAACCTTCATACCAAGATGACGGGTAGTCAATTCTATGTATGTGACATTACACTCATGACATTTTATTTTGGTAACCAAAATCCAAACACGATCTAAGCAGAAATGAAGTCCACTAATAAAGAAAACATACACAACACTATTCGGAGATAATCTTAAAAAGTAATATACACAACCGCTTACTTATCTTCGCACAAACCATATACAATGATGCCTACTGTAATGTATTGTAATTTTTTATTTTTTTATGGTTCTGTTAGTTGTATGTTATGAATACAAATAACATTTCTGCACGTTGCACGTGGAGAAAGTTTTATTTTAATTTAAAAAAAAAATTAAACTATATAGTGATAATTTACCATAGTAAATTATCACTATAGGAAAAATTACAAATTTAAAAAATCGATAAAAATTTATCTAAGGAAGAAATTAACTAGAAAACAAAATTTAAATTTATAGCCGATCAAAAGAAAACGTAGAAGAGAATCCAAACAATATCAATAAAGAATTTTATTTTGAACACAAATTACTATCGAATTCTTGTATTGCCACGATTCCGCGCGGATCCTATATACTCGAGGAATACACATCATTCAACCGAAATTGGTACTTGACATTTCACTAATCCGTTCCTTCATAGAAGAACCATTACTATCTATTTATAATCTTCATCTCTACAAGTTCAAGGAATATTTGAATATCATTTAACCAAAATTGATTGTTTGCCTATCCACTAAACCGTTCATTTATAGGAGGACAATTATTAACGGTAATTTATACAATTGATAAGTAAAGTACATATTGTTTTTTTTTGTTGAATAAAATATATATATTGTTAAAGTAGTCGCAAATTTATTATTTTGAACACAACACGCACCCCGATTGTCCCGCTACAAGTTTTAACGGTGACTCTTTCGGGCTCTTCAAATTCTCCTACAAAATAACGTAATTAACAATAATAACAACTATAACACTCATAACAACTGGTGTCAGAAGTTAAAAAAAACAATAACATAACACGCATTCGACATTTGTTATTTCAATCACGAAACCTTTCAGTATAGTTATTATAGAACTATAAAGGCTAGTGACACTGTTGGCCGAACACAGTAGGCCATATCCTTCTACTAAACTATTATATTTTTTTCAACACAACAACAAAACAAATAAATGGCTTCAAACCTGCAAATCCCGACAAACACTACACAGATACCTAACAACTATGAAAATGCTCACTCACCGGAAAACATTAACCACCAGTACAACCCAAACACCAACAACACAAACACACACCCAACACATGAAAGCAGTAGTTATTATTACAACCCCGAAAATTCATCCGCGGTAAACTCAATACTAAACCCCAAGGCAAACATCCCAAATTTTTTCACAGACGAAAACGGGACCCCACAAAAATGGCTAGAATTTGCCAAATTAACATTAAACCTATCAGGCATTAAATCATCAAGAACAGTCTGTTCTCACATAATTGCCGCCCTTCCCAGCAACATCCTGAACGAGATAGCCGATAGAATAGAGGAAATATCAAAGGACGACAACCCTTTCGAAAACTTATACAACACTTTAATAAATCGGAACAAAGTAAACAGACGAGAACTACTCGAATCCTGTTTGAAAGATATCCAATTGGGTAATGACAAACCGTCTGAATTTCTGCGAAACCTAAAGACAAAACTCGAATACTTACAACCAAAAATAACAAGCACCGGGTCAAAAGAGTTCATCAAAGACCTTTTCATGCGCGCAATGCCACCTGAAATAAGACGGATTCTAGCTGCCAGCAACTGTACAGACCTCGATACTCTGGCAAACATAGCAGACAAAATCAACGACGAAATATACCCAACAATATGTAGAACTTACCAAAACAAAAATTTTTTTAAGAGCAACGAAAACAAACCTGTACACAATAGCTCAGAAACTACAGAAACGAACAAACTCCTCTCAACTCTGGTAACAAAATTCGACGAAATAATTATTGAAAACAAAAATCTAAGAAAAGACATAACCGAATTACAAAGAAGAGAATCCAGGAGAACTCAATATTACGAAAACAGACAAAATTATTCCAGACAAAATACACGATCTGGCAGCCGCAACAGCTTCGACAGAAACAAAACAGGGAACAACCCCAATAAATGCACAAACCAAAACTATTGTTACTACCACAATAAATTTGGGAATAAAGCATACAAATGCAACAAACCCTGCACCTTCGACAAAGAAGAGTCGGGAAACATATAAAGTCACCAATGATAGCACCGACATCGGGTGACAGCCAAACCTTCACGGTGCATAGCAATGGCCTCAATTTTCTTGTTGATTCAGGTTCAATAATTTCATTATTACCGAATTACCTATACAAAAACACAAAAACCGAAACCGCAAATTTGTGCGCAGCAAACGGCAGCCCAATAAAAACGTTCGGAAAGCAAAACATTAACATCACCATCAACAACACACAATACAATTGGCAATTCACTATAGCTGAAGTCAAACAAGCTATTTTAGGAGCAGATTTCCTTTCATACTTTAATCTACTAGTCGACTGTAAGAATGGAAAAGTCATACCAAACAATTCAAATGACATACACCACAAAAATAAACAATCCAAAAAACAAATCAATTGTGACATCGGAGTAATAACAGCCCAAAACGGTGAAGAAAAAACAAATAAAACAGAAACAAACTGGCACATACCTAACGAAATCACAAAACTGATACAAAATGTAGCAAATATAACTAATAAATTAGAAGCAAACAATAACACCAAATGCATAACCGAACACATAATAATTAGCAACGGAAACCCAGTCCATGCAAAAGTCAGACAGTTAGACAAAAATAAACTCGAGATAACTAAGAAAATATTCGACGAACTACTAGAAAATCAAATCGTCAAACACTCAAACTCAAACTGGTCATCAGCCCTCATGCTTAAAGAAAAGGCAAACGGCGAATGGCGAGCCTGCGGAGACTACAGAGCATTAAACAATATCACAACAGCCGACAAATACCCAATCCCAATAATAAACGATATCATCAACAGATTTAACAAACCCAAAATTTTCAGCAAAATCGATTTACAAAAAGCCTATCATCAAATTCCCGTCAGAACTGAAGACATAAAGAAAACAGCAATCATCACACCCATAGGACTGTTCGAGTATAACAAAATGCCTTTCGGATTAAAAAATGCTGCAGCCACTTTCCAACGCTTCATGGACCAAATATTACGAAATCAACAGAACACAGTCGCATACCTTGACGACATTCTGATAGCATCTGCAAACAAAACAGAACATATACAAAATATTAAAAATGTGTTCGAAATATTAAGCAAACACGAGCTAAAAATTAACATAAAAAAATGTGAATTTCTGAAAACAGAAATAAAATTCCTGGGACACATGTTAAACGAAAACGGAACAAGACCTTTAGACGACAAAATCAAAGCAATCAAAAATTACCCCCTACCCAAAACTACTAAAGAGCTAAGACGTTTCCTTGGAATGATCAATTTCTATCACAAATACATACCAAGATGTAGTGAAATGCTAGCCCCTCTCAATGAACTGAACAAAATAAAGAGAAACATCAAAATAGATTGGAACGAAAAACTAATAACAGCGTTCGAACAGGCAAAAGAAAATCTGAAAAATGCAAGCATCCTAAACTATCCCAACCAAGATTTACCATACATAGTCAACACAGATTGTTCGGGAGTAGCAATGGGCGGAACGATATTCCAAGAAGAAAATAACGAAAAAAGACCAATAGCCTTCTTCTCAAAGAAACTCAAAACTCACCAAATGAGATACTCCACTTTTGACAGGGAGTTATTAGCGTTACATGATACAATCAGACATTTCCAATACCTTTTGGAAGGAAAAGATTTCGAAGTGTATACCGACCATAAACCCTTAATAAACGCAATGAACATGAAAAATCCTTCACCGAGACAAATAAGACAATTAAACTATATTTCACAATTTAATTGCAAAATAAAATACATAGCAGGTTCTGCTAACATAAGTGCAGATGCATTATCAAGAATAGAAACTGACATAAATGCACTTAACATAACACCCATCATAGAGTTAGAAAAGTTAAAAACTAAACAAAAAGAAACAACAATCGAAACTCCAAGGATGAATTCACTCCATCTGGAAGAAATAGACGGCATATGGTACGACACTTCAAACGACAATAACAAAAGGATTGTAGTACCAGCAGAACTGCGCGATCAATACCTCCAAAAATATCACAACATCTACCATCCGGGAAACAAAGCCACATACGAACTTCTGCATACCAAAGTTGTTTGGCCTTATATGAGAAGGGACGTAAAAACGTTCGTAAAAAATTGCCCACAGTGTCAAAAGAATAAAATAACAACAAAACAATTCAAAACGACAATTGTACAATTCCCAAGTTCTGAACCGTTCGAAACGATACATATCGACATAGTCGGTCCTCTACCTCCAAATAATAAACACAAGTACTTATTAACTATAATAGACCGAAAAACAAATTGGTTCGAAGCCATTCCCATAAAGGAAATATCAGCAGCAAAAATATGCAGTAAATTAGAATTAAACTGGTTCGCCCGGTATGGCTGCCCAAAGACAATAATCAGCGATCAGGGTAGGCAATTTGAATCCGACATTTTCAAAGGACTTTGCAACAAATATAACATCAACAAAACCAGAACAACAGCATACAATCCACAATCAAACGGAAAAGTCGAGAGATTACACCGATCATTAAAACAAGCAATCAGAACAAAAACAAATAATAACAACAACTGGTTAGAAAAATTACCAGAAATACTAATAGGATTACGAAACAACCCTTCAAGCCTAAACAACAAAAGCCCTAGCCAATCAGTTTTTGGACACCATACAAACCTACCAAACTTAAAGGACGAAAACGAAAACAAGATAAAAACTACCGCCAAAGAATCACAAATACCCATACTAAAAAGTATTCTAAAAAACAAAAATAATAATAAAACCCAAAACCAAACAGAACTAATAATAGACATGGTTTTAGTAAAGAAACCCTTCACTAGCGGATTTGAAACAAAGTACGAAGGCCCATACAAACTGTTAAATATGTATAAAAACGTTGGCACAATTTTAAAAGACAATAAACAAATCAAAATAAACATACGCAGATTAAAACCATATCACGAAAACAACCACCCAAAGTACAAAACTCAAGAACGAACAGAAATACAGACAAACCAGAAACACATCAGATTCAGCGAAAAAGACTCAACAAAAATTTTCGACAATAACACAACAATCACACCAGAATACAAAAAGCGTTAAAGCGATTGCCTCAAATAAACAACACATGCACACACAAGATTTTGTTGTACAATTTTTATAAAGTGCTAGTTGTAAAACACAAAACATAAACACACCTAAATTATCACAAAACACAAGAACATATGTTTTATCTTATCTATGTAATTATGTAAAGCCGTTTAAATGTTAACCTCCGGTTTTAAAGGGGGAAGTTCTGTAATGTATTGTAATTTTTTATTTTTTTATGGTTCTGTTAGTTGTATGTTATGAATACAAATAACATTTCTGCACGTTGCACGTGGAGAAAGTTTTATTTTAATTTAAAAAAAAAATTAAACTATATAGTGATAATTTACCATAGTAAATTATCACTATAGGAAAAATTACAAATTTAAAAAATCGATAAAAATTTATCTAAGGAAGAAATTAACTAGAAAACAAAATTTAAATTTATAGCCGATCAAAAAGAAAACGTAGAAGAGAATCCAAACAATATCAATAAAGAATTTTATTTTGAACACAAATTACTATCGAATTCTTGTATTGCCACGATTCCGCGCGGATCCTATATACTCGAGGAATACACATCATTCAACCGAAATTGGTACTTGACATTTCACTAATCCGTTCCTTCATAGAAGAACCATTACTATCTATTTATAATCTTCATCTCTACAAGTTCAAGGAATATTTGAATATCATTTAACCAAAATTGATTGTTTGCCTATCCACTAAACCGTTCATTTATAGGAGGACAATTATTAACGGTAATTTATACAATTGATAAGTAAAGTACATATTGTTTTTTTTTGTTGAATAAAATATATATATTGTTAAAGTAGTCGCAAATTTATTATTTTGAACACAACACGCACCCCGATTGTCCCGCTACAAGTTTTAACGGTGACTCTTTCGGGCTCTTCAAATTCTCCTACAAAATAACGTAATTAACAATAATAACAACTATAACACTCATAACACCTACGTACTTAATTCGTTCCAGAAGCAAGTTCGTTATGTGAAACGCGTTTTCTCATAACAATACATGCTATAATCTTTAATTCGTTCTGTAGCATAAAATATGGTACCGTAAAATAAAAAAACTTATTTAAAAAAATTTTTAGTCGACTCATATTTAGGGGAGTCTACCGAGACTTGCAGGGTCAAGTCCAACTGTTCCATCCTTTGCTTCTTGGCTGCTGACTTCTTGAAAAACCTTTCCAATGTTCTCTGTTTCTCCCTCTTCTTCAAAACCTGCCGGAAATAACTGACAAGGGTTTCATTGCAGAGATCATTGATCCTGTTGACCTTAGCTGAGTTTGGATAGGGAGTGTTGATAAACTCCTGAACCTCTCCCCATTTGACCAAGGTGTTCTTGATGGCAGCAGTTGAGATTGGTTGATTTAATTGCTCCTCCTCATTGTCAAATGAAGCTTCACTGTGAGCATTATCATGTTACTGAACCAGAAAAAATTACGACAATAGAAACACAAACACATAATTGTGCCCACTAATATTAAACAATCCCTAAAATCGTCAGTGACCAAGAACTCAACGTTTGGTTTTAACCTTTAACCAAACATTTGATAAGCTAAGAAAATTTGTTTCCTACGATCCTTCCTATGTTTTGCTCTTGTTTCAAGTATAATGAATATATAAATAATTTTAAATAATGTTTAAAATTATTTAATCATACAATATAATATTTAATAAATTTATTTATTTACTAGATTAGCTGGTGTAGGTGGTGATTTAACCGAGCTGCATCCAGCAGATCAAGCTGCAATTCTATCATTAATCCAGTTCAATAATGTTGTTCCTGGATTTGGAACAATATTTGATGAAGATGCGATTGAAGCCGGTGTAGAAGGAGCAAATAATTTTGTTCAATATACAGATCATACAGGAACACCCGTAGTAAGTAACACTTTTAGTTTTATAATGTCCATTTTTAGAAATATAGAATATAAATTTGTAATTTAATTGTTTTTTTTCTAATTTAACACAGAAATGTGTATTTAAAAAGCCAAAAATTAAAGCTTTGACTCGCGGGTCATGCGTTGCTTATTCATGCATTAGACCATATATACGGTTTAATAGTTATTCGAAAAACATATTTAACAAACTTTTAAAACTCTCCAATTAATGAATAACGAAAACATACAGTAAAAACAAAATTAGATAAATTTTCATTATATTTTTCAAAGTTTGATGATAAAATTCATTATCTAAATATCAAATCTTAAATAATAATTGGCTAAGTTCGTCTGTCTGTAACTCAATATAATTAAGCTGTTTGCACAATTGTATTTTCTTGACTCTGGTAAATCACGTGAACAGTGAATGGCGTAGAATGACCAGTGCAGGGGTGGGGAACCTCCGGCCTTTAGGCCGCATGTGGCCTACCGGAGCTCCATGTGCGGCTTTCGGAGCCTTATCAAAATAAATCTTAATCTATATAAAAAACCCATGAATTTTAAGGATTTACAAATAAAAATACTTGTAACTACTGAACTGTATATATACCGTACTGTACAAGCATCCCACCGAGTACAAAGAATGAAATATAAAAGTCAATCATCCACACCCATAACTATAAAACCTATGTAGACGAATAAATAAGATTATTGAGCACTCATTTGTGAAATGATGACTTATTTGCATCAATTTTTCGATTCAGAAATAATAAACATTTTCCTGAATATTTCGTAAAGCTGTATTTTTCAAATATGGAGACTGATTATAAACATTGTTTTAATTGCTAACTGTATATAAACAAAAGATTTAAAATGAAATTAATTAATGTTAAAATACCTTTTGACTGCGGCCCCATTTGGAGGCGACAAATTTCAATGTGGCCTATGGAAATAAAAAGGTTCCCCACCCCTGGTTCAGTGCAATACTGATTCGATCTCAGAATTAAGTCGGTAAGTGTTTCTATATTCTAAATAATAAAAGTAGAAAAATCTTTTTTGAACAATAAATCTTTGTAGTTATTGCCTATAATGATTCTTAAATTCTATAATTATGAAAATAATTTATTGTATAAAAAATTTAAAACCCGTAGTCAAACACATAAAAGTTATTTTCAATTTCTATAATTCTCTGTTTCAATTTCTTTTCTTCAGGTAGAGCTCTCCCTTTTCTCATAATACTCTCCTCGTCTCTCCTTATTACTTGAAACACCTCCTTATCAATTACCCGTGAATTTAACCGTTTAAGGAACATTCCAACTGATTTGCAATAGAACTGGATTAATAATTAGAGAAAAAACCAGATTTAATTATTGCAGAAATTTTGAATGGGGCAGGTGAAAAAAAACTTGTATTTATTCCTAAAATAGATTTAGCTTCGACAAATACATAACTTCCCTTTGTTCTCAGAGAAGACAGTTTCCAGTTAAACTGCCGTTTGCCATGAAAATTAACAAATCCCAAGGATAAATTTTATATATGTCTAGTAAATATTTACCAGAACCTGTTTTAGTCATAGACAGATTATATGTTGCTATTTCTCGAGCACATCGTGTTTGCGACGTCAAAATCAAAATTCTTGACCGAATAGATCAAGGAAATTTGATTAGAAGGATTTGATCCTATTTTTCTAAGTTTAAAAATTTGTTTTTTTTATGCCTGTCGCCCGACTAGGTTTTGCTGCTAGTCTTAATTATATTTTATTATATTGAAAATCACAGAAGTTACTAGAAGTAGTGTACAATAGGGTGGTCCTTATTTGTATTGAACATTTTTTGCAGGAAAGTTCTATTCTCCCACTCTCTAAAAGTGTTCCATTTGATGAAAAAATGATAGCATTGAAATTTGAAAGAAATTAGTTTTCATTTAGAAGTGCCTCATCAGCATTAAAATTTTTGTGCTATTCTAATATCGATTTAATTGTAAGATTCTCTACTAATCAGCATGATAATAGAAGAAACAAGTATCGTGGATAGGGACTTCTTATATAATTCCTTGACCGTGAACTGCTTAAATTGAAAGCATGCTATAGCATTACTTTTTAAAATTGATTTAAATATTTTCTTTTTTAAGTCAACAACATACAGCGAAAAAGCTGAGCGTTGCATGTTTTTCATATTTTGTTAAAATGAACTACTGTACAAGTTAGTTTCTTTTGAATTTTTATCTATCTCCACTTCAAAACCTTAAACAGTTCTTTTTATTAACAAATGCAAATATTAAGCTCAATAAATACGCCAAATATATAAATTTGAGGGCCACAAGTCATGACAGCACAGTAAATGGGGAAATGACTTAGCAAAATGGAAATCCAGAGGGCAAATAATTACTGTTTTTACCGAAAGAAGTATAAAAAAAAAATTTTTAAAACCATCTATTATGTGTCTTATCATGTACGAAAATGCCAACATTGAAAGTCTCGAATATAAGATAGGTCTTGTTTTTTAATGATATTTCTAGGAAAAAACATTCTTATATTCGAGCTAACAGAGTACTTTATTTTCCTGTGACCAGATGAAAATTACTTTGTTATTTTGAGAGTATTAGTTTAAAGAATAATTCTAAATATTATAATAACTTTTTTCAATTTTCACCTCTGATTTCTTTTCAATTGACATTGTATTTATTAAAAAAGCTTGACTATGAATCAGTAAATATAACGATGTTTTTAATAATCAAGAATTTTCAGCACTGCCTTTTTCAATTGAATTTGATTTTATTTGTATTTATTAAAAATATTGACTATGAATCAGTTAAGATATCAATGTTTTTTTGATATTCACGAATTTTCGACAGCCTTTTTGAAGTGAAAAACGCTGTGTCATGAATCAGTTAAGATATCAAAAAAAAGTATTTTTTTGTCAGTGTTCCACGTAAAGAAAATCATGTGAATGGTTTTCCTTACTACATTGAAAGAATTTCCTCTTGCAAATTCGCTTTATCAACATTATCGAAAGAACTTTTTAAAAATTTTAAATTTTAAATATGAATATAATTAACACCAAAAACAACTCTAGTAAAAGCCAAAGCAAAATACTATTTTATCTTTAATTATTTCATTGTTAAATCAGTTAAACCTTCATGGACATTATTGCATATAAACTTTTACCTTTAGTAAATAAAAATTGAATACAACTATTTTAAAAGTTATTTTCTAAATTTGAAAACTATTATTCATATTAAAACAACTAATTTTTTTTTCTTTTGTTGATTTTATTTCTATTTTTAATTTAACTGTTTCTCAAAAGCTGTTATCTGGTTCAGGCTTGATAATTATTCTTTTTACCAAGATCCGGTGTACATTTTTGAAAGTTCCTTTACTTAATTCTAAATTTATATATTTTTTTAAAAACTGTTATTTTTCTTACTATTAACACTAAAAAAAGTTGGTAACTAAATTTTAACTCTATTAACTTGTAAAACTTGAAAATTATAAATAATATTTTTTCCGTTTGAGAAACATTCAACAAAATTTATATTTCATTTGATAACTCGCTATCTATGAAATTTTGGGAGACAATAAACCTTTTATCATTTAGTCGATACTTAAATTTCATTACAATTCTGTATTTGACTTTCAACCTCATTTGACGTACCAATTCTAAAATAAATATATAATTCTTAAAACCTTCTTATATCTCTCGCAATGACCTCGATATCAGTAATATTTTAAAACTTACTTTTAATTGCAATATCACAAATACTTCGAATACTATGCTTAATAAGGCGGTCCCAAGTAAGACATTAAAATGTTAAACTTTGTTTGACTAGAAAATAATTACTAACACTTATTTTCACTACTTTACAAAAATGATCTAACCAACTTCAACTAGAATGTGTACTTCTTTTTAGTGAGCATAAAATAGCGGTAGACAAACTAAGGTCTCGACAATTTAGAGAATCTTGAAAAACATTGTCTGGGATGACCAAATTTTTAAAAACACTTTGTTTTAAAAAACACTAATTTTACATACTTTTGTACTGAGAGCACCAAACAGCAATTCCTTTTTAAAAATGTGTTAATGATATCGTATTGTTTAAAATTAAATTTTCTAAGGTCGTGGTTAATTTATTATTACACCATTATCAAATGCAATCTCATATAAGCAGATAATTGTATACACTGTTCAATAAATGCACAAATACTTACTAAGGTCATACAGTCAAAATCACTGGGCTAAGACAAAAAACAACTAGGTCATATCTACAAACATCATAATGAAAAATGAGCACACAATTTTAAGTTAATTACTTATTGATATATTTTCTATGCAACTACAAAAAATGTAACATGAATATTATAATGTCCAAATTACCTTTTTATAGGATATTCAATTTGCAAAAGTTGTGCATCATTGTTATAGCATAAATATATAAATCTAAATAAAAATGCTCTAAATATCCTAAAAAAAATTTACAACTATTGTAAATTATAATTTTGCTATATTAAAAAGAATTTGATAACATATTATAAAGAAAAATAAATAATTTTTTTTCCAGTTTATTAGAAAAGGCAGCTATGTTAAAGCTCAAATATTAGAAAAGAAAATAACGGAAGAAATTATAAGTTTTGAGAGTTTTAATAAAACGTGTTTTATTTGTATGATTGGGGTGATAATAGTATATATTATTTTAAAAATTGTGATGCTTTTCTATGCTTTGTCACTGTCTGGCCACGCGGATGGATTCAATCAAGCTTTAATGAAAGTTGACGAAATAAATAATATGGCAAATAACATCACAAATAATTGAATATATTTTTATTAAATTCTGATCCATAGTCGTTTTTTTAATTGAATTGGTTAAAAAATTATTTGATTGAACTGTTTTTAATCGTGTGTGATTGTTTTCAATTTGACTAGTGCACAAATTGATAATGTATAATATTTTGCATATTATTATATTATTACTATGATAACGGTTTATAATACATTTATTAAAATAATTACTTTTACAAATTTTTATAAGTTAACAACAAAACATTTTTGTAAATGAAGTTATTTTTAAAAAATTTATTGTTTCAAACAATACATTATCTTGTCATTCATTGCGAAGTAATGTATCAATGAAATTATTCTTATTTTTTAAAAATGAGAAATAATATTTGATTTTAATTTACATGACTTTATATCAAGCATTGACAAGTGTTTCCCAACGTAGGGCTATTTGATAGTCTAGGGAAATAATATAAAAAAGAGCAGTGCAATATAAAAACTTTTCATTAAAATTATTTTGTAATTCAATTTTCGCTCTCAACGTTTTAAAAATTTACTTTTTTCTTAAAATAACCTAATGATTTCTTCCTAAGAAAACGATTTATTTTATATTGATTTAAAAAAGATATCAAAAACGAAATAATTTTAATGATTTAAAAACGATGTCAAAAACGATTTATTTTTAATGATTGAAAAACGATGGCAAAAACGAAATAATTTTAATGATTTAAAAAAAAATGTCAAAAACGATTTATTTTTATTGATTTAAAGACGATGTTAAAAACGATTTATTTTTAATGATTGACAAACGATGTCAAAAACGAAATAATTCTAATGATTTAAAAAAATGTCAAAAACGATTTATTTTATATTGATTTAAAATCGATGTTAAAAAGGATTTATTTTTAATGATTTAAAAACGATGTTAAAAAGGATTTGTTTTTATACTTATACTGTTGAATTCAACAAAATCTCATAAAATAGATTTAAAAAATTGCATGCGGGATTTTTCAATGGGCCGGCTTTTGCCCAGCCCTGACCTATAGTGTTACCAAAGTCAGGCTAAGTTGCTTATATAACTGTATACTAACTGTAGTGATAGTCGCCCCCAATCATTTGGTGTGCTTGTTTCGTGATAGTTCTTCAAATTTAATTAAAGTTTTCCACAAACTATTAAAATTTTATGTGAGCATTTTTTGTTGACTATTTTTGTGACTAATTAGTGTGTTTATGTAATTATAAAAGGGTAGTAATTAATTTTCAATGACTTCTTGCTATTTGATTACAATAAATGAGACATTCATTTAGTAATGTCAAATGAGCTTTGTTTTGGATTTTAGTTAATTTTAAGATTTTTTGTTAAAATAATATACATTAAATTTTTCATAGTTCACCTAAAATATCCAGTATTTAAGGAAGAATCTTTAATATGATTATTAATATGACTTTAATATGATTTTTGAAATTACTATGATCTGGTTTTCGAAGTTTCTCGTTAACTGCTTGGGATATTGCATTAAATCATTCATTGAAGGTAAATCTGTCTGGTAAATCCATCAGCCGAAGAAACTTTAGTCCTTTCCCCATTTTTAATTTTGCTAAACACTTTCGATGGGGTTCAAAAATGGATTATATGGCAACTTTTTCTATTTGAATAGTCAATGAAGATATATTATTGTGAATGGATAAGCTCATCTTTGGATATTGGGACCTCGATTTGTTGGCATATTGTTATAAATTCTATTGCCTACTCGTGATCTACCGAATCTCTTGTTCGTCCATGTATTGAAGAGCATTCGTCTATGAATTTCTTGAAATGAAATAGTTGATTCTGATGAAGTTTCTGACATATTCTCATATATTTTTTTATAATTAATTAATTTTAAATTGAAAATTTTTTGATAATTGAATGTCCGCATGATAAATCAA
Source organism: Schmidtea polychroa (assembly GCA_959609185.1). Classification (NCBI taxonomy): domain Eukaryota; kingdom Metazoa; phylum Platyhelminthes; order Tricladida; family Dugesiidae; genus Schmidtea; species Schmidtea polychroa. The sequence continues at coordinate 16,162 of CAUHTR010004632.1, read as the reverse complement.
TGTCCTATACTGTGTATTTTTTATTATAGAAATTTTGTGAACCGTGTTTGTATGTATTTATTTTTCTTCCAACAGCGATTTTTTCTATCTTTCTATAGTGTAATTGCCAATTTACACCTAACCGCGAAAGTTAACATTGTCTATAATATACGTTGGTGTGCACACCACCTGAGGTGAGTCACCAATTATATGACAATGTTAACTTAATTTCATTTTTTCAATTTTTCAAAAATCGTTTTAAGGTAAGTTTTAGAATTGAAGTAATTTTTAGGACTTGAATTTTGATTTTATATAATTATGAGATCATTATTCAAGTTCTTAAATATTACTGTTAGTCAGCATTTATAATATTGATAATATATAACATTGATAATTAAATTTCAGGTGTTTTTTTTAGGAATTTTTTGGTATTTTATTTGGATTTATTTGGATTTATTTCGTAAAAATGTAAGTTAGATATTTTTATAATTATAAATAAGTAAAGTAATCACCAAACATTTATTTTTTAAAGACATTTAGTAAAGAATGGATAAAATATTTTTTAAGTTTTTGTAATCTTCTTTCGAATTTTGTCTATTTCTGTAATTCTATGAAAATATTAATTTGTTAAAATAATTTATTAAAATTTACGATTTGCGATTTTTTTCCTGCAAATTCAAAGATGTCGAAGGATCTTCTTCAATATCTGTAAATCTAAAGAAATTTTATATTCTAAATTATTTTATAATTAAATCTTACGATGTATTTACTTCTTTTTCCCTAAAGCTCAAGGTAGAGCAGTCAGAATCTGATTCAAAAGTTTTTTTGGTACATAATTTTTTAAATAATTTGAAAATATTGATATGTTAATTATATGTTAATCAATGTATATTTCGCATGAAAAACACTTTACTTAATTTTGTATGTATTTTTCATTATGTGTGCTGTGCTTGTATGCTTAATTATTTTCTCTCACTTTTTAGATTCCTATAATAAATATGTTAAATTTCGCAGCATTAAATTTCTACACACAGGTAAGTTTGTGTGTTCCTATAATATATATTTATTGATTTTTTTTAGATTATAGATAATGTTATATTTCGCAGTTAGGTGTAATGTCACCTTACTAATTAAATGTCCCTTCTGGCTATGACACACACACANATTTAAATGAAACAGAAAAGCAACAACGATAAAATCTGACAAATTTAAATGGTATTTACTCTAGAAATGAATTCTAATGAGTTGTTTACAATAAAAATGGCAGTTTTATTAGACATCAAATAACTTTATTTAACGATATCATAATACAAGTATCAAAGAAACAAACAATTACCGAAAAAAGATTGATTTTTTATCTTTTAAAAATAAATGTAATTTAATCAAATTTTAAAATTTAATTTTAATTTTCACAAAAAAAAGTTATTTTACTAAAATTGCTAAATTTTAATTGCTCTCGATCTTTAGAATTTTATTCATTTTGGTTTAATTTTCGCATTATATACTAAAATGCAACTCCTTATTCATTACATTTATATCCAACAGTGAATATTTCGACGTGGAGAACTAACATGGGGAACATTTTATTATTGAGGCCTATCTCGTCAAACCGATTCTCTAAGAATCCGTCATTTTTAATGGAATTTTAAAATCCTGCTGTTAATTTAGTTAATTATTACTACGAATAATGACAACAAAATAGATTATATATATTAAAACCCTATCAAAGGGAGAGGCATCTGAGCCTTCTCTTAAAAAGAGCCATAAGTAGGATTTTATAAAAAAAATAATGAATATATAAAATCAATTTTTGACTTTTGTAAATTGTTATTTATAATTTTTAATTTTTGTTGTAATATTAAAATTGTAAAATTGTCAATAATTGCCGAACCTTATATACATTGCAAAGAGCAAGAAAAGCATTTGTTAAATAAAAAATTTTAAATTGCAGTTATTTTTTAAACTGATCACCATAAAGTATGAATTTTTTATTTAGTTTTATTTTGTGAATTTAACTAGAGCTGATTTTTGGGATTAAGAAAAATAAAATAAAATCATAACATGGTAAATTAGTGAAATCAATTAAAACACCAAAAATAATAACAGCTAAAAGTTAATTAAAATCTACAAAAATTTGAAAATTAATATTTATCAAGTGAAACGGATATGACTGAACGCTGAATTATATAACAAATCCAAAAATAATAATAAAATGTTAGTGGGGGGTCCCTAGAGAGCCGCACCATGTAGGAACACCGGGTAATTAATTGAACAATTAATGATAAAATAACCCAATTGTGAGGTAAAATGGGGCAAGTTAATCTATTATTTTAACAAATAACTCCGAAATTCGTAAATAATTGTCAGCCCCCATTTACAGGGGTTATCATCACATTTTGACATTCTTTCAATCAATTTTGACATTTTTTCAATCAATTTTGACAGTTTTTCAATCAATTTTTAAAAATATAACGTCTGGACAAATCACTAGGAGCCTAAAAGGTGGTGTACGCCAGCAATCTCTTTCTGAATTTCAAAAAAGAGAAGTGCTTGATTCGATTGATGACAATTGCGCTATCACATTGAATGAAATCAAGAAAAAATGCACTAATAATATGAATGTGGGGGTCAGTTTACCTACGTTGTCGAGGTATATAAGATCATTTTCATATACATTCAAATGAATCCATCATATTCCTGAGAGAAGAAATAATTTTTCTACTCTTGATATAAGAGCTGTATATGCCAGTTCTTTCATGGAGATGCTTTCCACGACAGATGATAATAACATCATCTTTATTGATGAAGTGGGTTTCAATGTTTCTATGAGAAGCAAAAGAGGAAGATCTTTGGTTGATACACGACCAATCCAAGTTGTTTCGAGCATCAGATCTAAAAATGTATCTGTATGCTGTCCTATGAATAGACATGGAATTATTAGTTACAAAGCTCAAACAAGAGCTTATAATTCTGATAGTTTTGGGGAATTTATCAGATTTCTGATATCCGAGTTGCAAAGCAAAAACATTTAATCTGCAGTTTTCATCATGAATAATGTTGCTTTTCATAAAACTGAAGCAACAGATAGCATTATTTCAGAAATTGGGTGTAGAATATTATTTTTACCACCATACTTGCCATTTCTCAACCCGATTGGAATGTTTTCAAAGTAGAAACAATTGATTAGAGCTCAAAGTTAACAATGAGCCCGAATTAATATCTGCTATTGAAAATATGTCTTTAAATAAAACCTCAAGATTGTAATGGCTATTACAGGCATTTTTTTGAATTTATCCCAAAATGTTTAAGAAAAGAGGATATTTTTGATGAATAAAAATTAAGTTTATGCTTACATATTTATTAATTTTAAATATAATATAGTACAATTTTCATAGTAATAATATTTGCTAAAATTGATTGAAAGAATGTGAAAGAAATGTGATGATAACGCCTGTAATTCTCCTTTCAACAACGATCTAAAAAGAGAGGTGAAAATTTATTAAATGGCAATTGATCGAAAAAATAGAGAATAAAGTTAGAGCGTCCAAAGGATAAAACAGACGAAGAGCCAAAATAATTCTTTACTAAAATAAACTTATCAGAAAAGGTGATTGTTCATTGGGCTCTTTACTTTAAGTACCAATATTTGTTTTTGAAAGAATAGTGTAAGTATTGTGACGATTATGTAAAGTGTATTGATAGACAATACGTTTGTTCTGTGTTGGGTCTTAGGAGTCAGAGATTAACTGACTTACTAATTAATAATCCAACGTGACTAACAAATATTTTTTAGGTTGAATACTTGATATACTTGAAAGTGAAATAAACACAAATAAATTTTTGTTTAAATAGCCTTGCATATTCAATCCTTTTTGTTACGGAATTTCCTAACAAAAAACAAATTGGGCAACTTGCTACAATAGTTTGGACAAAATTTAAAATATAATTTCTAGGGATTTATATATCTGTAGACATTAATTACAAAGAAACAGGATATTACATGTCATAATAATAATTTTGTTTAATTATTCCTATGTAAATTTACCGTGTATATTTTATTTTGACTTATGATTCGGTCAATTTTCTCATCGTCTTACACATATTCAGGGACATTAATTAATGATATGTCATAAATCTAATTAGTAAAACAAGAAATGTAATATATTTTGCATCGGCAACTTTATTGTAATTTATTTTATACTTTATTAAACTTTATTTAATTTGTAACTTCAATTAACTCTCTTAATTAATTACAGGGATGCCCAAAATCTCAAATCTTGCCATTCAACAAAATCAAAATTTACACTTTGTCCCGTAATTGGCAACACTTGGCCTATTGTTTGAGTCCTGTTTTCAATATAGCTGAAATATTAATTAGATGACTTGCATAATTCTGTCAATAACATATCTTGGTATTAACTTTCCCCATGTATTACAGTTTGTACATTTCAAATCATTCATATTCACTTCGTATACATCCTGCAGTTATGTAATAATTTCTTGGCTTTTAACGCTTCAATATTCAACATTATCTGAACACAAGTGACTTTTATTAATACAACCTTTTGTATTCTGTCAATACAATTCAGATGGATTTACTTGATCTAAGGACATGTTGTCCTATTGGAAACCACCTCAAGTAAGATGACTAAACAAATCTGAGTCGAGTGCTCCTTTTAAAAAGAAATTTCATTAAATTATCTTACAAGGAGCTGAGTGAAATTTGATTGTTAATTAGTTTTGCTGAACAAGTTAAAGTTTTACATGCTGTCGTGAGGGAGCTAACCTCACAGAAAGCTGATGCATGGAGAATTAGAACGAAAAACAATTTGATATTGAATACAAATTTATTAATACCAAAATTTTTGTTCACAAGAATTTCATGGTTATACGACATTAAATAGATTAGCGAGTTTTGTTCTGTTGCGATTTGTTCTCTGATTTGGTTTTTCTGCTGTTGCTGCTGTAATTGGAATTTGATTTTACATCCTTACCTTGAATAATTTTTGCTCTTGCTGTAAGTTTGTAAGACATGTTTTTGTTTTTAAATTTGAAAACGTTAAATTTTCTTCTTCTTCTTTTCTCCTTTTGCATTTTGAAAATTGACTCGATCTAATCTTTTAGTTATTCAAATAAAAAGTTTTAAAACTTCTAAAACATATTTAATTAATTATACAATAGTTAAACTAAATAAAATAATACACTACACATGTCATAAATAAATAAATAATTTTGTTTACATTTACTTAATTAATTAGTATGTATTCCTTTAATAATTTGGTTTGGGAACCCCTAATCAATTGTATATTACTATATCCGTGTTAGTCTCATCATTTGCTATCTACTCATATCCGTTTTCCCTGAAAAATATTGATTTTAATTTTTACCATTTTTAATTAATTTTCCACTTCAATTATTATCGTTTGAATTTTGTTACAATGAGCTTTTTATTCTTTTGCACACAGATTTCTGTGTTTAAACTTCATTTTATATTAATCCAGACAACCCAAACACTCGGAATAATGTTTAACATTAAAGCTCACCTTAGGAAGAGGGGTTCCTTTGAGTTGTTAAATAAATTTTAATTGTACTCATTGTAACAAAAATACCATTGCATTTAAAAAATTTAGAAATTAAATATTTTTGAAAGTTAATATAACTTTTTCCTACAAACGATATTTTGTCTTTAATTTTATTATTTGTCATTTAACCGTGTCATGCTAATACACATATAGTCAAACTCATAACCTTCATATCACAAACCGCAGCTACCCCTCAAGAGATTGATAAGCGTTATATTTTTATATCAAATTTAACTGAAAAACTGATTTCAAACAAATGAAAAATATATAAGATATAAAAATGTTCCCAATTTTAACAGTATATTTGAAGTTCGAAATCGAAGTCACAATTTATTTCCCGACTAAAGTAAAATCTAATTTCCCCATATTTATAAACTAATTATTTTTGAGTGTCTCGCAATTTCATTCGTAATTCTTCTGGATGTCTGGATGGCCACATAATTGCGACATCTCATTGTTAAAATGCGTTGTATTTGGACAAGGTAAATCAGCAAGTCACAAATACTTGAAATAAATTTTTATTAAGTAAATCTTCAGAAATAATTAAAAAAAATTTTTTTTATCATATAAATTTTTATCATATAAAAACATATCATGACAAAAAAATTAATTTAAAATTAAAAATAAATATCGCCATTCGTACATCCTTTTCACTATATATTTCGATAGCATCACTATCATCATCAGGTTACATACATTCACGACGGATGAATAACTATACTATATTGATAATATATAAACAAATTATAAAATATATAAATTTTAAATTATAAATAAAAATTTTTAATAATCATTCTTTTTAAAAACAATTTTCAATAATCAATAATATTTAAACTTTTAAAATTATTAAAAATATTATTTTAATTAGTTTTTTAATTATTTAACATAACTATTATTAATATACATCAACATACAAAAACTTAATTAAAAACATTCAACACACAAGTATTCACTGCATTCTGCACATTGATTTTAGGATTAAAAGTTCTTATCAATAATGGTTCACATATCACACGCTCAAAACAATTATCAAAATTTTTTGATAAGATTTTAAAATCCGACATTCCTAATTTTCTCATACAGACTTTATTGTGATCCTTAATATTGGACACTCCTTTCGGTCGACAGTGTTCTTGAACTCGAGTTCAGAGATGACGGGAAGTCTCTCCAATGTATGTGGCATTACACCTATTACATGTGAATTGATAAACGAGATCCGAACACAATCCAACCGTTGTTTGAGATTTACTAACAAACATACTACGTACTTTGCACGATTTTGAAACAATTCTATAATTCAATGTACCAATCTTTTATAAAATAAATAAACCAATAAATGATAAAATTTACTATAAAATATTTATTAAATTAAATTAGACAATTTTCAATTATAAGATAATCCTTAATCATTTTTTTATTTAAAATTTAAATTATGCTGCTACATAAAACCATAATATTATATTTTAAAAATAAATAATTAATTAAATTTGATAAATCAAATTTATAAAAATTTACACAAAGATTTCTAATAATTATTAAAATTGATTTTTTCACTGTTAAGATTCATTTAGATTAGAATTTTAAATTTAATATATTCGATGTATGTTTTAGTATATATTATGCAATACTTCTACATTTCTACCAAATACTTTATTCTTAAAATTTATTTATTCTGTAGAGCTGAAATCCTCTGTACAAATACAAATCAAAACTTCAAAATACATTTTTCTAGAATGGTGACTAATTTTTTTATTACATTATGTCTTCTTGGTCATTATTACTACTAGTTGAAATTGGATAATAATGACAAGGGTGAACTTTGTTTAAGCTTTTTTCAGGTTTTTTCTCCAGTGGATAATTTGTTTAAGATCAGATATTGACTTATCCAACAGTTTAGCTTATAGTTTCACTGTTAACATCCAATGGTAATAGTTTAAATCTTTTACCCATTTATAAATCCCACTTTGTTACCAATAAAAGCCTTAATCTTATGGTTACCTTTGACCTATTTTTTGAAATTTTATTTATTTTCCTTTTAACAAAAGATTTTAGTCAACACAAATTTTGGGTTTGACTTTGTCAAGTGTACTGAACTATTTCGAAAATGAATTATTTGAACGTGACAACGACAACAAAATAGAGCTCTATTTTTGGTAAACTTATGGTAATGATATGAAGCTTTTTATGATGACATTACTCGTATTAACAACGCTGTTGAAGAGTGACATAATGCGCTTGCATGATCAGTCTAGATTACCCATTATACTCTGCCAATATTAGTTGTCAAACTACAGAAGGAACAGAATAATAATCAATAGAACGCCAAACGACTAATGACGCGGAAGATAAGGAAAAGATGTCGTGATCTGAATTGTCGATTGCGTAGTATTGTGTTAAATTATGCAAAACTCACGTTTATCGGTTTAACCAATGACAATTATTTAAATTTCTAATATGTCATAATATACGTTTATAATGAGTTTTATTATATCTGTTACAGTTAAAGTATAAACTTAGACAATGTATAGATTAACTAGTTAAAGTTTACATTACAGTTAAAGTTTTAAATTCAGTTAAAGTATACAGTCACTAGTAAAATTTTTAGTTGTAAAATTTTTAGACAATAATAAAATAATAATAAAATGTATATTATATCTAGCTAGTATGCTAGATATAATATACATTTTATAAATAAATAGCCTCAACATATTTCCTTTGAAATAATTCTCATTACAGGAATGCAAATATACTTTAGTTAATGATTACAAGTGAATATTTTATCTTTTGAAGAGGGTTACAAAAATATTATTTTGAATGGCATAGCAAAATATAAATATTGCCTTTGAAGTCAAGTTTTATTAAAAGGAATTATTAAAAAAATAAGTTAGAAAAATAATTGAAAATAAATTTGACGCTAGAAATTAAACATTTTTTATTAATGATTTTTTAATTACTGTTAAGTTTACTTATTCTATAAAAAGTGATATGATTGTGTTGTGTAGAGGAAAATTAGTAGAGGCCAACAGAGTCTCCACAAAAATAATTATTTGGGACAGTTGGCATGCGTGTATGTTATATATGTGCGGCATGTACAGACAAATAACAAATATATTATAAAAGGTAATTAAACAAAACAATAACCACAACTTTTCTTAAAATAAAATTAATTAAACGACCTTGTTTTTTTTCTTTTTTTGAATAGAAAAATTTCTTCTGATTAATTTTCGGATGGATTTGTCTTGAGTAAAAATCGATCTTTTGTTTTAGGACCCTTAGGTCTTTAAATCACTTTCTCGGATTATATTTCAGAAGAATGTACTTATAATCAAAATTTATAGTCGTTATAGGGAATCTTTATCAATTTCACGACCTTTTTCTTTAGCTTTAAAATTATCCGACTTCTAAGATGTTACACTAATATAGTAGCTACTAAAGTTGTATATTTTCTTTTTCTTTAATAATAATCCTATGAATGATCTTTTAATACGTACTTGATATGATTGCCGATTATATATTCTGTTTATCTGGTTTTTTATCTTTGACTTTTTAATTCTTGTTATTGATTTTTTAAATTTATTCAATTTTCTATGGCGATAATTTACTATGGTAGTTTTTATTTTTATTTTTATTTTTTTAAATTTACTATATAGTTTTTTTAAAAAAAAGAAAAATTCTTCTCCACATGCAGCGTGCAAATTGTAACTCACATATAACAATACATAACAATACAATAAAATATAACAATACATTACTATAGAAATTAAAAATATTATAATGTGTTAAAACCTTGATGCGATTGTTTTTAAACAACAAATATGTATTTAAGCAATTGCATCCTTAAAGTGACCAAAAGCTGTGTCGAAATTGTTATCTAATATCAAAAATAGAAATTTGTTTATAGTAAACTATTTATCAATAAAAGAAAATAAGTGTTAGCTTCAGGTTTATCTAAAAATTCAGAAGTATTATTTTCTAAAGTTTATGTAACCTAAAATTTAACCTAAACAATTCTGCTTTATTTAAACAAATGTTTTCGTTTTTAAAATAAATCAATATTCCCAAATTCAAATATTTTCTAAAAATGTTAGTTTTAAAATGTTATTAAAATGTTTTTAAAATGTTAAATATTTCAAACGTTATAGTTACAAATTATTTTATAATTTCAATTACTTTCAAATAAAATTCGAAAATAAAGATTTTATCTTAAGAACATGTTATCTCACAACCCAAATGTGAATAACATTAAAATGGATATAATCATCATTTTTAATAACGATTTATTTATTGTGTCTTTATAAAAAAAGATTTGTCGGTAACGGAAATCCATCTATTATCAATACATATTTTAAATCAAGTTAAAAATTTCCGAAAATTACTAACTAATTATATAAAAGAAAGAATATAAGACATTGCAAAATACCATTTCAAGGATTCATAAATGGAGAGGATGATTTGTCATTGACTGAACAAGAGAAATAGTCAGATAATTATGGATGGAAAAGGTAATTTAACTTATATAAAGAATATTTTACATCAAATTATTGCCATCCATCAATTTAAATCAAAAAAATATTTTCAGGTAAAACCTATCTCATAAAATTTCTTTGAAAACACGTTAATTTTTTAACTTCTTTATATTTTCGTGTTACCATAACATACCTCATTCTAGACCATATTGTGGCTCAACCAACAAACAAAAATATGAAGAAAATTTTAAAAATGTATAAATAATAAATCTCATTAAAAGAAGATTTTTCCCCAGTTTATTATTCCAATCATAAATTTAAAGATTTCTATAAAACGATTTTAAAATCCTTAGAAAGTACCATGTTGTAAAACAGTAATATTTTAAAAACCAAATGATTTAAAGTTAGCAAAAGACCTATTTTATCATGACTTCCAAAAATCATAAACAAAAGTTTAATGACAAAAATAAAATTTTAAATAAAATAGAGGAAAATACTATGATTTCTTTGGGAGAAATGGTAAAATATTTTTTGTCTAATCTGTAAATTATCAATTTTGTGAAAAGAATTGTTTACCTTATTTGCATTGGAAGATAAAACTGATAGCGTTGATATTCAAGAAATTCTTCAATATCCATTCAAATTTATTTCACATAATAAATGGAAACTAGTTAGTTGTTGAAAAATAAATACTTTTATTTAATATTATAAGAAAGCGCCAATCAAACATTCTTTTCATGATATATTTCGACAGTTTTCCTGTCATCATTAGGTGGGATATAATAACTATATAAATTAAGGATTTAAAAAAAATTTATTAATTTTATTAATTATATAAAAATTTTTTATTATTTAATAAAAACATTTCATTTTTTAAAAATCATAATTAAAATAACATAATATTATATTATTTATAAATTTTTTTTAACATTTATAATTTAATTTAATAATTTAAAAATTTTTATTAATTAATTAATTTAACAAACAACAGTTAATACATACAATATACAAAAAATTATTTAAAAACATTTAAAACACAAGTATTCACTGCATTCTGCACATTAATTTTCCGATTCCTGATTATCAATAATGCCTCAAATTACACGTTCCCAATAAAAGTGTTGACAAATTGGTTGAATTGTTAATGAAGAACGATTATTCAAAATCTTTTTTATTAATTATGGTAAAGAGACTATTGACAAATTTATTAAAAATCCTAAGGATCTGAGAAAATTTGAGAAAATCTGGGTGTGATATTGTTGAGGTGTGTGAGTCTGATGAGTTAAATAAATTAAATAGTGTGAGCAAGGATGATGAGCCTAAATTTGTGTTAGTATTGCCGTACTTAGAAGGTTTTAAGCATTATAAAGTGAAGATAAGAAAGCAGTTAGGGAATTTAAACTATAGGATACTGCCAACTTCATGGAAAGTATGCAATATGTTAATCAATAAGTCAAAAACTCCGGTCGAATTGTGTCGAATTTCGATAATTATTGGGAACTTGTAATTTGTGAGGCTTTATTGATAAAGTCATTGAATCCGAAAATTAATGTGCAGAATGCAGTGAATACTTGTGTTTTAAATGTTTTTAAATATTTTTTTTGTATATTTTATGTATTGATTGTTGTTTGTTAAATCAATTAATTAATAAAAATTTTTAAATTATTATATTAAATTATAAATGTTAAAAAAAAATTTTATAAATAATATAGTATTATGTTATTTTAATTATGATTTTTAAAAAATGAAATGTTTTTATTAAATAATAAATTTTTTTATATAATTAATAAAATTAATAAATTTTTTTTAAATCCTTAATTTATATAGTTATTATATCCCACCTGATGATGACAGGAAAACTGTCTAAATATATCGCGAAAAGAATGTTTGATTGGCGTTTTCTTATAATTAAATCATTGTTTAACTATTTATTTAATATACACGAAATATTTATTAAAATTCAATTTCTGCTAATATTATTTAAACTTAATGAATTGTTTCTGGTCACTCAATAATCTCGCTTGTTGTGGATTCGATTCAATATCAATCGTTATTTATATTTTATGGGCATTAATTATAGTAAGGTACATTTTATTTGTTATGCGTGCTTTATTAATTTGTAATCACAATTCAAGCGATATAGAAGAGGAGATAGATAACACCCTATCAAACAATGGGAAAATACGGAAGACATGTACTTGTACCTGTAATGCATTTCTAAAGCACTACATTCGCAAACATGTGGTTGGTATGGCGATTAGATTAAAGTATTGCAAGCAACCACCAGAGCCAAAAATGTCGATATTGGAATCAAGAACAAGAGAGGAAGACCTTCGAAAGCTAAAACATGCTTTACTAAGACAATGAGAATCTTATAAAAGATGATCTGTGATTTTTTTCAAATTCAAAATAATATTAAATAATGGTCTTTTTTTGGCTAATTTTTTTAAAATTGATTAATGTAATTTTTCATTTAAATTAATGTAGTTCTTTAAATAAATTATTGTTCAAAACTAATTTCTATAATTTTATTAAAATAATGATAAAGCTTTATTATATTAATGCTCATTCAATATATTATTAATTCTCAATTAAGTACTTGCCATAAAGCTCGAAACTAGTCTACTATTGGGATTTGCACTGGGTATCACAAAGCTTGTACTGTTTATAATATATATATATATATATATATATATATATATATATATATATATATATATATATATATATATATATATATATATATATATATATATATATATATATATATATATATATATATATATATATATATATATATATTAGGGTGGCCCATGCAGTATAGCAAAAAAATAAAAGTTTTAAACTTCACCTTCTCACCCTTCCAACTTGTTCCAATGTTGAAAAGAAAATTTTCTGTGAAATATTTTCTGAAATTTCTCGACATTTAGAGGTGGCCCAACAATCTAGAAGTTTGAAGTACAAATATTTTAAAGTGGTTTTTATACGTTTTTGCTACTTGTACTGTGTTTGACGAAATTATGAGCAGCAAAATTATCTCATTTTTATTACAACATTAACTGTAGTGAAAACAGAGACATATTTGACAATAAACACACCTAACAACCGAAGCAGTTTACTAGTTTAGTTTATCACTGGGTCTATAGTCACTAGCCAGTCAAAGTCGACAAACTCAAAAGTCGAACATTACTATCAGTCACACAGTCAGTACACATTAGGGTAAAATAACAACAGTGCATGGAACATGGAAACTGAAAACATGGTGATTGAACACAGTTTTTAGTCGTAACTACTAATTAAGATCAGTCCGAGTTTGATAGTTAAGGTGTCGTTGGCGTAGATGACATGGCCATCATGAGACCGAATTTGCTGCAGTCTGGAAACAGCCGGCGATGTTCGCTAACGACATGCAACATGAATTGAAGCTGTTCCTCATCCTTGGTTAGCTTTTTATTGTGGTCCTGAATGAGGGCTACCCCTCTCTCAGCTGTCATTCACAACAGCCAATCCTTTAACAGTTCTCAGTGCACATTGGTATGTTTCATCCTCATCCCATTCTGATGGATCTTTTGACATAAATGACGTCTGTAACTGCAGAAGACGAAACATGGTCATTGAATTGGCTGGGCAGAACTGTTCGAGACCCTTGCTGTTTGTGAAGGCTGATGTTTCCACTCTGGGACGTTTAGGTGGATGCTCAGGTGCAGCATTCTCCATGGCTGCAAGCATCAGCTTCTTGGTTTCAGCTGGAACTCTGGAGTCAAACAGAGCGAGTGTTACCAGCTCTTCTGAAATATACCACAGATGCAGTCCCAGCTTTTTGCTGGTTACAGATGAAATGTTTACATCGGGGTATTCAAGGAGCTGTCTCATCAACAGGAAATCATTCAATGGTGCATTTATTGCCAGAGGTGCTGTTATCCATACTCTGAGATAGACAAGCACACCAAATGCAGCAACAGCAGTGATTCCCTTCAGCTCACTCTGTGTCATCTTGAATTGTGCTCTGAAAAGCCACATCTTGATACTGTACAGCACTTTAGCCAACCACCTTGCTCGATGCATTGCACCTGGAGACTGAAAGTGAATCCCCCTGGAAGGAGCCTGGCCAAGGTAAATCATAGACAGTTCCAGGAACTCCCGGTAATCATCTCGTGGCTGCTGCATGCGAGCAAATTCCAATAATTCATTTCGACTATTAGCAATGAGATTGTCGATGAATGGATCCGTTTCTGCCGGCTGGTAGTTGTCACGATCTATGAATTTCCAGTGCTCCTTGAATCTTTTGAAGATTGATATGTCAGGGCTTGATGAACCTCGTAGCATTTGGTCAAATGCTGCACCGACAATAAGTTCCATGATGTGATGACGACAGGCCAAGTATAGGAGATCTTTGGCCAACATCTGTTGAATTAAGACACAAGCACCTTGCTTATCACCAGTGTTTGAACTTGTTGTGTCAAACACAAAGCCACAACCTGCTTTTCGATGCCCATTGCTTTATCTCGTTGACCACGGCAGTAGCTTGGGATTCACCAGTTCCAGATGACAGTTTTGGAAACTGCAAGCAGCTGTTCACAACCAACACCTGAGATGAGAATTGGTAACCTGTCGACGTGTTCTCTAGTTGTCAAATCTTCCAAAAACTTTCCATCCCAGTGGACAGTCAGATGGTTTACAGATAGAAATTCTGATTTCAGCTGTGATGCTGCAATTGTTCTAGCTTTACACCTGGCTCGGTGGATTGAGTTCCTGCTGATGTTGAGGGAATCAACATTGTGACCAAGGCTGGATGCTGTTTCACACAACACATAAACAGCATTTCTGGAGGATGTCTGTGTTCTGTCCAGAGCTGCCATTAGCCCAGGAGTCAATACATCAGTCTTAGCTTTCTTTGGCACTAGCTTTGTGATACAGTCAGCAGGATCTGTTGATGAGGATGCAACAGGTTTATATTCATCATCACAAAAGACAATCTGCTCTTGGTCATGGTCACTGTCTTCACCAGATGATGATTCGAGAGTTGTCAAACAAGCACTGATATTCATTTCATCTACTGACCTTTGCCGCAGCCTTGCTTCAGCTTGTTTGCGTTCACCAGCTGCTCTAGCTTTACGTTCAGTAACTTTATCCCGGACACCAATGGATCCTGGACGCCCTTTTTCTCTCTGGCGTAACAGGAATGCCCTGTCTTCTGGGTTGCTAATGATAGTTAGTGCATCCTGATGGGCTATGTCGAACAGATCTTCAAGATGAGAAACAAATTCATGCTCCTGTTTTTTGTGAGCTTCACCAGACCTCGACTTGTGTTTTTGGAGACCATTCCATTCATAAAAGACTGATTCAAGCTTCTGAATGCAGTGCTGTTCTGCTCTTGTTGGAATGCTTGCTTTTTTCCAGAACTCCATTATCACGTTGATTGTCAGTTTACTGGCTTCGCGAAGAGTCATTTTTTCTACTTTATGTAGGTGTAGAAAGTACCCAAATGTCTGATAATACGATGGCAGCTTTGCACCAAGAATTTCAGGAACATATGATTTAATCAAGTAAACATTATCATTAGATCTTGTTTCCATTCTGTTAAATCTGAAACACAATAACATGGAGAGTGGAGACGATTAGGTTAAGCAAAACACTAGGCATAATTGAATGAACAACTGAAAAATTTTAATTTGCTTGTATAGTACAAGAGTACATTTAACATTGTAAAATGCATTCAACAACGATGTGTTTTTTGCATGTAATTCAGCAAAGTAAAATACTGACTATTAATACATGAACATAATACAAGAACAAAGATTGCATAATTACATCTCGACTGGTGAGTAATAGCTGACTTTTGTCTCAAAAATGAAAAACAAATATAAACATAAACAGAAGAGAATTAGCAAAGAATGTCTAATAAATTCAATAAAATACAATAAATAAGTAACACTTAAATAGGTTAATCATCCATACTCTCTCAGTCACTGCTATATAACAAACCAATAACTCGCCCTGAATTACCGGCAAAAGAAACACCATGTCAAAACTTCATCACCAGTGGGCCACCTTTAACTATTGTCAAATTGCAGAAATATTTTGCACTAATTATTTTTATAGCAATTGGAACAACTTGGAAGGGTGAGAGTTGTT
>CAUHTR010004631.1:0-34796 GCA_959609185.1 Schmidtea polychroa | reverse complement strand
TTGATTGACCAACTATTAAATTTTAAAATCGTACAAGTTGATTGGTGAAACATTATCCAATTACAATATTTTTAATTAAAGCTTCTAAATAAATGATTAGATAAATTTAATGTTAGGCAATTAATAAATGACAAAATATAAATTTGAAAATATTATCGATTTTACAATTCATTCCAAATTGTTTATATAAATTATTGGATGTGCAATACTTGTTAGTTTTACTATCACAATTATTTTTCTGATTTTTTACTAAAAGGAAATATATTTATCTGAATACTAGCTGACCCGCTAAGCCGGCGATGCACGATTAAAAAATAGTAAACAGATTCAGAAATAACGAAATTTATTTCAATTCATTCATTAAAAAAAATAATTTAAAAAATACAAATTTAATTAAAAAAAAAATACATGTAATTTATATATCACTTATATCTATTTTAAAATGTAAAAAATTAAACGGCAACCCAGCCGGTACAAAAATGGTCAATGAAAAATTGAAATAATCCTATTTTATTAAAACTAACATGATCACAACTTTATATGTAGCATTCGTGGCCAATTTCTACCTCCGTGGGGATTACCGTAGTAAATCAAGGTGACCTAAGTAGGTAGGGTACCCTAGCGGTGGTCACATGGGATTGAAACATAGCCTATGACCTGATCCCGAGTCCAAATGAGGGTCACATGAACATTTCAGCACCTAGGTCCACGATAGGGAATTTTGGGTAAAAAACAAACAACTTCATCTTTATTATATTAGATTCACGATCATCATGATCGACTCGAAGATTCTTTTTCTAAAGAACATAACCATACTGGTCTTCAAATCGTTATGAAATATAAATCTTGGACATGAAGCAAACATCATAAAATAGAAAACATTGAACATTGAAAAAATTAATTGAATGCAAATCTATGTAAAGGAAATATACATTGAAAGATTTGGCAAAAAAGTTAAAGATACCTGAATTTACTGGGAAATCCTCGGTATACAGACATCTTCGAATGTTTGTTAGGAAAAAGGTAACATCTATCAATGAAAACAATCACAATTATCCTAGATTTAAAGAAGGAACTGTTATCATAGATAGACATCCAACTATTAACACTAAAGGAAAATCAGGGAAACGCCAATATTATTTTTTTTAATACTTTTACTTTCCTCGTGGAATGGAAAATTTTAAGATATTCTTGATGATTTTTAAATTTTTAAAAATTTATTTAGGGTTATTTAAGGCTTTTTAAATATATTTTAAATGCAAATAAAAATATGAACTGCTGCTGCCTAGTTCACAGGATTAATATTAAATTAAAGATAAGTCTAAACAAGTCAAAATACGGTCTTCGTCTGTTGGTCAAATGCGGTCCTTGGCATGAAAGAGTTAAGTTATAAAAGGTAAAATCCCTTCATATTTCTTATACATTAAGGTAATTCTTTTTCATCGATTTATAAAATGTATTCTGGCGTATCGATTCAACAAATGACCAACAATATATTAAAATTTATTGATATCACAATAAGAAGCTGTATGAAATGAGTATTGGTTAAAACTTGGTAATGTTATCAATAAATCCCAAAACCCCAAATTGAATTAAAAGAAATTTGATTTGTCATTTCTTATTAAATACCAAATCGGTCATAGTTTAAGTAAGATTACCATTACCCTCTATATTTCATGTTTAGTGTTATAATTCATGTATTCAATAAAACAACTGTTATTGCATGTTTTAAACTAAACTTAAACTTCAACAGTGACACAACAAGGAATTAATCTTGAAAGGTAGAGGTTATTATAAAATTTTATTTAAGAATAAAATCCAATCTTGTTTTCTTTTACAACTATTGTTTTATTGCCAACATGCTTTTCCTGTCATTTTATACCACAACTTGAAATGGACTTTTAAACCTACAAAATCTTTTGAAAAAAATCACTGTGAAATATGTTGAAAAATAGATGGTTATTCATATTTTCAGATTCTGGGTTCTAATATATCAATTGTTTTGCAGGGCCCTCAGTATCCATATTCCAAAATTCAATTAATTTCTTTCAGTTAAATATGGGTGAAACACCAGACCCAGTTAATCTTGCCGTGGAAACATTTTTTTTTGCATTTAGTAATAATTTGATGGCCAATAAGCTTAGTTTTGTTATTAATGATGGTTAAATGGCAACTAATGAGGGTTCGAATTAAATAAAGACATTTGGTTCATCATTTATTTTTACACGCTATTATCATATAAATAATTGAATTCTTTATAGGATGTGTGTACTTACACCATGAATATACCATTTTTCTATGGTAATAAATTTACATATCAAAAGAATGTTACAGTCACAAGTGTAGGTGAGTCAAAAGCATATTTATATATCTATATCTATATCATATTTTAGCAAAGTATCCTACTATTTCAATTATGGTTGAAGACATGACCATGTCAGAAATTCTTAATGATGACGGTCAAATTGTTATTGACTTTGGAACGGTATCCATTGGAAGTACATATCAGAAGCATTTGAAAATTGAAAACGCATCCGAAGTAAAATATGTTCAATTTATTTTAAAAAATTACATGATGTATATGTTTATTTTTTCTTATACTAAGAAATTTTAATTGTAAATAAATTATAATTTATTTTTAAACTACCATACAATGTCATATATCGTATTTCACCTGTTTGTATGAAATAATAACGTTTATAATACAGGTTGATGAGCAAACCAATAGATATGTCATAATTTGCCAGAAATTATTTTTTTCAAATTATAAATTTACAAAGTTTTAATTAATTTTAAATTATATTATTATTTTATTTTATATTATTGGCCACATTTTTTCATTTTATTTATGCATTTGGACAAAATTGGTGAATATTCATTAACTAGTGTTTTTATACTTTACATTGATCTTTTAAAATTTATCTATCCAAATTTGTAAATTATAGAATTAAATGAACTTTTCGTTATACCGTTTAAAATGAAATGTTGTGTTTATGTGTTAAAGTTATTTTTTATCGCTTTCTCAATTTTTATATTAATTGATGTTATTCCATGCAAACAGGTGTACTTACTTGTATGCAGTTCTATCCCTTATGTGGTGCTTCTGGTGCACATACTTCTCAATTTTTCTATAAATAAATAATATTATCACAACTTTACTATGTATATCAGGTTGATATTATCAACAGTAATATATCAACATGGGACACAGAAATAATTGTTTAGAGTGAGACTAGAATGTGTTATTTTGTAAGAATTTTGAAATTTATGGAAAAAATCATTCCAAAAATCAGTTCAATAAACGTCAAAAATCTCTTCTTGTAAAAGATCTGACCGACCTATGGAGCTGTAATTATACAGCTGTAATTATATATGATGATGATAGAAGAATTTTCAATAAAGTAGATATATTTTTGTCTTTATCTTTGTAATAATCTACTTCTTGTATAGAATAGCAAGAACTCACCGTACACATCTTTCCATTCTAAATTATGCAATACTAATAGAATGATAATCTACACTATAAAACAGAAAACACATATGTATGTCTGTTTTCTTATCTGTTTGTCTGCTAGTCACAAGAAAATATCCCAAATGGTGAACGGTAGATACGTCTCGTTTGGACATGCCATTCTGGCTGCCATTTCTAGGTCAATTGTGCTATTTTCAACTTTCAACTTTTTCTTCGTCTAAAGTCACAGTCTTGGATTTTACAGATGATGAAAAATCGCCGCAATTTTAAATACTCTAACAAATAAAAAATTGTTCAAAGGCACACTACTATGGACAAAAATATGCTTTCCTGAAAAATTTCCATAATCGGTCCCTCGTTTTCGTTCATGGGATACCACGGTTTACACTTTCCCAAGAGTTCAGTTTTCGGATAATTTTAGAAAATCATTAATTTTTCTTTTAATTCAAAGTTCTTTATGACTGCATTATGGCCTCTTAGGAGGTATATCTTTGAAAACCTCTGCTCTAAATGGCATGATATAAACATTATATTTTAGTAGTTCTTGTAATTATATTTTAATATTTTTGCGTCAAATTACTAAGTTGTTTCAATTGTTTTATTTACTATATTGAAATAGATAAATGCAAGTGTTGATATTTCCCGCGATGATGTAACGAATCCGATTGACTGGGTATTCTCATTTCCAATATCATTCAGTCCGGTGCCAGCTGGAACTTGTCTTAACATTATGGTTTGCTTTGAACCCATGAATAAATATCTCATATTTTAATTTCCAATCTAGATTGAATACCATCCTCAACTTGTGGTCACGAATTATGTAGAAAACTTTGTCATAAAAGTCTCTAATAAATGTGGTACATTCAGGGCTGAAATGTATTGGGAAATCAGATGGTTATTCATACTTTCTCATTCTAAGTTGTATTATATCAATGGTTTTGCAGGGCCTTCAGTATCAATATCCCATAGCTCAATTAATTTCTTTCAGTTAAATATGGGTGAAACAGCGACCCAGTCAATCATTCTCACAAACAATAGTGACTGCGCAGTTATTCCGTATCAGTTTATTACCGATAACAACATTAGTGTGTTTCACGTGGACAAATGCCATGGATTCATTAAACCCAGGGCAATGCCCATGTTATTATCACTTTTCGACCTGTGAATCCAATTCAGTATTATCGGAAACTAGTTTGTTTAGTACCAGATCAAGTAAATTTATTCATTTTGTTTATTTTGTTTTAATAATCTAATAATTAATTTCAAATCTTATATTTTTACTATTTTCTTTAGGATATTTATATGGCCTCTGATATGATTATACAAAAAAGTTAATTAAGAAATTGCAAAAAAAGTATAAAATAAACAAATAAAATAAAAAATAAAAAAAATAGCGAATGAAAAATACAAACGAATCCAACAAAAAATATGTGAGCTGTAATATATTCAATAGTAAAATACAAACTAATTAAAATTTTGTTGATGACATTAATTATTTTTTTGTAAACCAAAAAAATCGTTGAGTTTAACAGTTACGAAAGTAACCTGTCAAGATGTGAAGTTATGAAAGGTTATAGGAATATGATTAATTCAGAGTCAGGATATCACAAATATCGAGAGACCGGTTTATGGTCGGCATAAAGCACGCACCAGTGCATTAGAGCTGAGGATTTAAGAATTGTAGAAAATAAAATTCATTTATTATTTTAACACATTGACGGACAGATGGAAAATTATATATGGCTATATGACGGCTATAGACGCAAGTGTCCGTCAACGTGTTAAGAGAAATGATTAAAAACGTCCCGAATTAAAAATCGTAATGTAACTTTTCCCCATTTGTGTTAATTTTACACTTATAACTTATTTTCTGCAAATTTGGCAATTTTAAAGATCTAATTCAACTTTGAAAAAACATTTAGCAGTAAAGCTTTATAAAATGAAAACTAGATTTTATTCTTTATACAATTTTGTTATATTCACTTAATGAATTTTATTGAATTTGCATTAAAAATAGTTTTGTACGCATAACTCATCTCTTCCACTAGACTAAATCCTGGGTACACCGTTGTGGAAATGATGATCAGTAAATCACAATGACAAACTCTACAATGAAAATATTTTGCCTAATCCTATATGTTGCAATGTCTGGAGCAAAACTGAAAAATATGATCCTAGACAAAAAACTTAAGAAACGCTTATCGGAAATTGCATGAAATAAAAGTCATTAATAAATGAGGCATTAAATTGCAGAAATTANATAGCGAATGAAAAAAATACAAACGAATCCAACAAAAAATATGTGAGCTGTAATATATTCAATAGTAAAATACAAACTAATTAAAATTTTGTTGATGACATTAATTATTTTTTTGTAAACCAAAAAAATCGTTGAGTTTAACAGTTACGAAAGTAACCTGTCAAGATGTGAAGTTATGAAAGGTTATAGGAATATGATTAATTCAGAGTCAGGATATCACAAATATCGAGAGACCGGTTTATGGTCGGCATAAAGCACGCACCAGTGCATTAGAGCTGAGGATTTAAGAATTGTAGAAAATAAAATTCATTTATTATTTTAACACATTGACGGACAGATGGAAAATTATATATGGCTATATGACGGCTATAGACGCAAGTGTCCGTCAACGTGTTAAGAGAAATGATTAAAAACGTCCCGAATTAAAAATCGTAATGTAACTTTTCCCCATTTGTGTTAATTTTACACTTATAACTTATTTTCTGCAAATTTGGCAATTTTAAAGATCTAATTCAACTTTGAAAAAACATTTAGCAGTAAAGCTTTATAAAATGAAAACTAGATTTTATTCTTTATACAATTTTGTTATATTCACTTAATGAATTTTATTGAATTTGCATTAAAAATAGTTTTGTACGCATAACTCATCTCTTCCACTAGACTAAATCCTGGGTACACCGTTGTGGAAATGATGATCAGTAAATCACAATGACAAACTCTACAATGAAAATATTTTGCCTAATCCTATATGTTGCAATGTCTGGAGCAAAACTGAAAAATATGATCCTAGACAAAAAACTTAAGAAACGCTTATCGGAAATTGCATGAAATAAAAGTCATTAATAAATGAGGCATTAAATTTCAGAAATTAAAGCATTATATACATCTTGTAGAGTCATAAATCACTAGAAGGATTATTGGTAGTGGAAATATAACTCAAAATGATAGAGGGTTTAATATTTTTAAGTATTCAAATTGCAGGTTTTACAACTAGTACAGTGGTCAGAAACGTATAACACGTGAAAGGGTTTTTTGGTGTAACGCTTCGAAAATGACGATTTATGAAAATTTTAGTACTTCAATCTTCTCATTACTGTGAATAAGTAAACATATATGTTTGACTGGAATAAGTCGATAGAATTTACACGAAACTATCATTTTTGATGTTTTTATAGTGTATATCATAGTAAAATAAAATTGTCTTAATATATATTACTAGTTTTATTTCAGTAGCACGTGAAGTGCCCAGTACATTTAATTACTTGTTTTTGGCACTCCAGTGCATTTGAATTACCGACCACTGATTTGGTATAAATATAAATTACTAATTAATTCACCAGTAAAATTGTTATTAGTTCAATTATCAAACAAGATTAACAAATGTTAACATTATATCCAGTTAAATTTAGATCATCCTCATAATATTTATATCATTTCATCATATTTTTGGTTGTAATTTTTATTTAAAATTAATATTATGACTAACTGTATTGTAATATATGTAAAGTTAAAAACAGACAGTATTCAAATTGCTGGGCACGTAAAGATGCTAGGCAATAGACCAAAATATAAGACAATTAATCAAATTATAATAACTGAACTTTTATTAGTTTTGGAAGGTTTTTTTAAACTTTTTGTGAAGAGTAAACTTTACATATAAATTTCTTATCAAAGTTCTATGATTAAATTTGGAACATAGGAACCAATATTCGTTGATCTTCTAGGAACATGCCATAATATAGATTTCAGGCCACATATTTTGGTAATGAAGCATGTCAACAATTTCAAAGTACGTCAAATTGATGGACTGAGTTATTTTTCTCCCGAAGTAAGAAAATAAATCATTCGACCTTTTTTCACATTCGACCTATTGAAAATTTCAGGCGCTCATGTCAAACTTGGGAAAGGGGTTGTTAAAATTTGATGAGAATGACCAATTAAAAATAGCCAATGATGATATTAAGTCAATCTGTGAATCTATCCCGGTATTATCTAAATGGAAAGATTATTTTTTTTCTCACAACAACACAGACATAATGGTAAGCTCAAAATACTTATTGAAAGAAAAAATAACAATTTTATTGTCTTTTTAGTTTTCCACGCCATATGTAGATCAAGACCATCATTCGGTTTATTTTGACGGATTGGAATACATTACTGATTCCCAAATTCAAGAAAAATTAGTCTCGGGAACCCTGGACAGTGATCAGTTGAAAAATATCAATGAAAAGGAAAAGAAAATATCACTAAAAAATAACACAAAAGGAACGATTTCGATTCAATGGACAAATTTTTCATCTAAAAAATCTGTTTTTAGTATCGAACCTTTGGCAACTGATATCGCTTCATCTGAAACCATCATTTTTACATTAAAGTTTTGTCCGGTATGTTTTGATTTTTTTTTCCTTGATTTCTTTTTACTATAGTCAAAAAAATAGAAGTTAAACAAATTTTTTCGACAAAATAATGTCAATGATTCTTGTATATACTTATTTACCTATGTCCAATTTTATAATACTTAAACGAAAAGACAACAACGACAACATGACTTATGATTATACAGAAATTGAATCCAACTTTGAAATTTAGCATACTTCTTCTATATATAATAAAAGGATTAATTTTCATAATTTTAAGGAAGTTTTATTTATAAATGTTTCTGAATATTTAAAGATAAATAAACTTAGTTTTGATGAAATAATGAACGAAGCCTGTAAAGGTATGTAAGTTTGACAAAGGAAACGGTTTAGTAGTTTGGAGTGACAGTGATGATATTAGTAAACCTGATAGAGTGTTTAACGGTTCACAAAGTATTAAAATTGACAATTTTGTTAAAAATTCACAATTTCCATCTCATAGTGATGGAAAGTTTCATTTATCATTATTTACTTTTCGATTATATATCAATTTTTTCTATTTAAAACAAATTTGAGGTACTTCATTCCAGTAACATGGGAAAGACAGTATTAAATAGAGAACATTGATGTAGTAGAAAACCAAATGAAGACATGAAATCCAATATGCATTTATTTTTTAGTTATTTAAAACAAGGCTTTTCAAACTTTTTAAACAAGGGACCCCTAATTTTTATTACGCTTAGTTTACGGACCATTTTACTGACCCGCATAAAATCGCTCACGGACCCCAGTTTGAAAAGCCCTGATTTAGAAAATACTTTCATGATGTCAGTTACATATTCAAATTTGGATATTGTAGTGAAATTAAATTTGGAAATATCTTTGACTTGATGAATCTGATTACCGTATTTTAGCGGATATAGCGCGCCCCCGCGTATAACGCGTATCCCTGTATACCGCGCGGATTTTATTGTATGTGTAAATACAAATTTGTATAACGCGCCCTGGCCTATAGCGCGCACCTACCTGATGCTGGTAAATTTCCAAAAATGCGGTTTAGTATACTTATTAATTATTCTCCATAAATTTTGTTTGTAAAATAATTCATAATCTCAATATTAAACAGCGTTACATTCCGTGTTTGTTTATTGTTGCTGTTTGCATCACGTATTATTAATCACGAGACTCCGCGACAAAACAAGCCGAGTCATAAATTTAAAGTTCAGCGATGTAACAAACCACGTGTGAAATTCGTTTAATTTTATTGGCTGGGTTGTCGGCGTGTGATGACGTCGTCAGCCTGATAAATTGCCACGTGGTTAGATCCGTTTAAAACTATTGGTCTTACTCCAACGGCTGACAAAATAAAACAACGAATTCTCTGTTCTCATAGCACAATATAAACTCATGATATTTTAAAACCCATCATAAATTATTCGATATGCCTAAAAGAAAGTCTTACACAGCTGATTTTAAGCTTCAGGTGATTAAGTATGCGAAGGAGAAGGGAAATAGAGCGGCGGGTCGGGAGTTTGGTGTTGGTGAGACGTCGGTTCGAGAGTGGAGGAAGGAAGAGACAGAGCTGGAAAGTATGAATCCGAGAAAAAGAGCAAGGCGTGGCGGCAAGGCGAGATGGCCACATCTGGAGGCGAATTTGGTGAAGTGGATTTTGGCTCAGAGAGAGAATAATCGAGCTGTATCGACGGTGGCAATTAAGGCAAAAGCAAGATTGTTGGCCGTTGAAATGAAGTTAGATGATTTCAAAGGTGGCTCGTACAATTGGGTTTACAAATTTATGCGGCGCAATAATTTGTCGATGCGTGCTCGAACAACAGTCGGCCAGCGACTTCCGGATGATTGGGAAAAGAAGTTGGATGATTTCAGAGAATTTGTTCATAAGGAAATCAGCCAACACGATCTCTCACCAAATGACGTCATCAACATGGACGAAGTGCCCATGGTCTTTGATATCCCTCCAACGCGATCAGTTGCTGAAGTCGGGGTTAAGACGGTCGCTGTTGCTACGACAGGACATGAAAGAACTTCGTTTACCGTCGTCTTAGCCTGCACCGCTGGAGGCCAGAAACTCAAGCCAATGCTTATCTTCAAACGTGCGACAATGCCACGTGAACAGCTTCCAAGTGGTGTTGTCGTTACATGCAATAAAAAGGGTTGGATGAACACGGACGTCATGGGGATCTGGACAGACAAATGCTTCCGCACCAGGCAAGGCGGATTTTTCAAAAAGAAATCTCTCCTTGTTTTGATGCCATGACAGCTCACAAAGAGTCATCTGTTCAAAAGAAGATAAACGCAGCGGGCGCCCATATCGCCGTCATCCCGGGTGGCCTCACTTGCAAGCTTCAGCCACTGGATGTCGCTGTAAATCGACCATTCAAGACGTTTGTTCGTGAGGAGTGGGACAAGTGGATTTCAACTGGGTCCCACACATACACACCAGCTGGTAGACAACGCCGTGCCACATACGTTGAAGTATGCAAGTGGGTCATAACTGCATGGGAGAAAGTGAAGGTGACAACAATCACAAATGGATTCAAGAAGTGTGGAATTATGCCCAGTAACGTTCCCGATGTTGGCGCCGATGACTCGACAGATGGAGAGGGAGACAGTGAAGCATCAAAAGCAGAAGGAAATGATGTGGCAATCGAAGAAGAGCGCCTACAGCGAGTCATGGACATGTTTCAGGCCATTTCAGATGACGAGAGCTTCGAAGGTTTCCAGGAGAGTGATGGCGAAGAAGAGCTTGAGGATGGCGGAGATTAAAACAGCAACAAGTTACTGAAATGACATGTGGGATCAAAAATAAATAAAAAAACATCGAAGTTTTATTTATTATATCTATAAAAAAAATTTAATATAAGATAACGTGAACATTAAAATTTATAATTTCTTTATTTCTATTTGTTTTCCTGACGTGTCAATACGAACAATGCAACTCCGGCTGGCGCCATTCGATCCATATTAAACACAAACTCGGTATCTGAAACATTGCTACATAACAGAAATAAATAGCAAATTATTATTTAATATTATAAAAATAAAATAATTTGTTTAACTAAAAGTAAATCTGGTTGCAATCAAACGTAACATTAAAACCGATGGTAGGGGTACTGTCACATCATAAAAATATTTCCACTGGCAATGCCGCCACGTGTAAAATATAAATCATAAAGCGCGCACCAACAGATACCGCGCATGGGGGGTGCGCGGTTTGTAAAAATGCGTATAACGCGCGCGTTATATGCGCTAAAATACGGTAGTTTGTTCCACACCGGCAATGACTCAAGTATTGTCTTTCCTAACACTTCCTGTAATTACATCATAAATATTTACGTTTGAAATGCTTGAATTTGGAATGTTTTGATTGTTAAAACTTGAATTAGCAGTTCTAGGATTTGAAATGCTTGAGTTAGTATTCATTTGATTTAAAAAATCTGAATTGATAATCAGTGATTACGAATCACTGATGTCTGAATGTTCGTATAGGTAATCTTTGTATTGGTCATTTTTGAATTAATAATCATTGAAATCAGCATGCTTGGATTTTATAACTTCGCTTAACACTGAGATGAGCAACCGCGACCCGCCGTTTTTTTGTTTATATTAAAAAAATAGTGATTATTTTTTCACAGATAAAATTTAATTGTAATTTTTAATAATTGGTTCATAATAAAAACTTTAAAGCTTGTTTTTTTACTATCTTAAATTTTCAAAGAGGTTTACTTTGTTTTTACTATTTAGTTATATATAAATATAAGCATATTTATAAATATTTATAATAAGCAGAGGCATAAATAAAAATTTAAAAAACGAAAATCTATCAAATAACGTTCATTTTTTCTAAAATATCTTATATAAATGACTTTCTTTATTATTAAAAAAATTGTAAAATATTCCATACTATTATTAATTTCATGTATAAATAAATTTTAAAAAAATGACCACCGATCAAGTGATTCACGATTAGAAAGCTGCGTACGTTTAGCTACCTCATCAATTCCGACTGATATTGATCAGCTTGTATCGAAAAAACAATGCTAAATTTCTCATTAAAAATTTCAAGTAAATTCGTTTTATTGTTTTTTTCCTGTTTGTTTTTATTTTTCATTAAAATTTGTATATGAAATCTCTACTTTTTTTATATTTTATACTTTTTTATTCTAATGTTTATTATAAATAAAATTTTATAAATTATTAATAAGTTTTACTTTATGTGCGGCTCGCCAAAAAATTTTAAAATTTAAATTGGTCCGTTGATTAAAAAAGTTGCTCACCCATGGTTTAACACGTTAAATATATTATATAAACGCATTTAATATTTTAGTTTTACAGATATTTATAAATAGTAATAAAAGTGTAACCATCACAATTATTAAATCTGTTGCTTAAATAAAATAATTAATTTTATAATCGCTTAATATAAAAATTGATTGATATATTTAAGGATGGCCCTGATAGAATTTATGGAGCCGAACTCGAGGCATTTGCATCTTTTAAATCGCAAAGACAATTTGAACTTGTTAATGAACGCTTTATTTCTCCTCCATTTTGTGTTTTATTACGTTGTGCGGGTATTCATTTTATTATGGTCAAGTTACGACTATATTTATTCTTTTTCAGGGCATTCTTTTTTGAAAGGCCATCAGCCTTTTCAACCAAGATTTCAATTCGATCAAGACAAAGTTGTTTTCCCATCGGTGAATTTAAAGGAAACTGCATTTAGGACTCTAACTTTCACAAATAAAGGGGATCAGCCACTAATATTTAATTTAGAGAAATTAAATGAGTAAGTAAATACTAAATTTTAAAGTTTAATTATGTAAAATATTTTTAAAATAGTACAATGTAAAATTCAATAATTTTCATATTAATGTTTGTAAGACAAGCTCAAACTGCGACTCACGATCCGCATGCGGCTCTTTGACATTTTTTTGTGGCTCAATAAATTATTAAGTTGTAACTGAAATTTTTCAATTTTGTATTTTATTATAATATTTTAATATAATTTTTAGACTTTCGTGCACATGTTTTTGAAGTAATTTTTAAATGCGTTAAATGAAATATTGAATTTTTTTTATTTAATAAATTTATTGAAAGATAAGAATTTAAAACAAATGCTTTAGTTATTAATTATGATAATAAAATTTAAATTTAAGTTTGCATTGATAATTTTGCGGCTCTTCAGTATTTTATGATTTTTGAACATGGCTCTCCAACCTAAACCTTTGAGCACCCTTCCTATAGACCAATATATAAGTTACACGATATTTCGGCACAGCTTTTAACAATGCCCCTTATATATTGTTTTGATCTAGTGTTACAAAAATTAATATGAAAATTATTGAAAAAAATGATTTAAAGTGAAATCAAAAGATAAATATGGAAATGTCAAATATGAAAGGTTTTATAAATTTAAAATAGTAAATTTAGTATGTTATTACGAATGAATTCTGTCCTTCTGAAAATTTCAAGATTTTACACTTTATTGAATTGAATAGAAAAACCATATCAAATAATACAAGCCAAAATTTATTTGAACAAATTGATGATGGAAGATCGGAAGTGTACATGTCTTCTTTTGCTTCTTTGCATTTTCTACAAGTTGGAAGAAGCTCTTCTATTTGGATGTGCATTTTATCTGGTGGTTTTTTCTGCATTTGAAAAATCTAATTATCTAACTATTTTATTATTTATACAAAAATGAAATGCAAATATTATATATATATATATATATATATATATATATATATATATATATATATATATATATTTAAAGCGGAGGCACTACACTCTAATATATTGTATTTAAATAATATTGTGAAAAAGTGTGTTGTTTTTGAGATATATGATCGGAAAATTGTTATTTTACTGATGCTATAAATACGAAATTCACTGTAGATCATACGGGTATCACGATAACCAACTTCATTAAAACTCCGAAATTTATTTTTATATAAATTGTTTATTTTATACATAAAATACAAAATTACGAAAAACAATTATAATTTTGAATTTTTATTTTAATTGTTCCCAAGCAACTTATGAACAAATTTAGGTCCAGGAGAAAAAAGTTGTTCAAATTTTGCATTTTTAAAGTAAATAATTACAAAGATTTTATATATTTTTTTCGTAATAAAAATTATTTGTCTCAAAATGCATTTCAATGCAAACTGGGATTTTGTAAAAAACTATTAGTTAAAATTAGAATGATATCAGAAGCAAATTGTACTTAAGGTAAGAGTCCAAACTTTTATTAATATACCATTGCCAAATTCAATAAGCTATAAACAGAAAAATCTAAACACGATATATAAGCTTATTAGTAACATACAGTCAAAACTACGTGATATATACTTCCAGATCTATTCATATTCAATAAAATTAAAATTCATCACATATTTTTTAATAATTAGTGTTGTGGTATAGTACCAATTTGTATTATAAAACAAAAATCATTACATGAGTCTGACGAACAAATTTTCAGCTTATAACAAATTTAATTTGGAAACGGTGTAATCATTGAAACAAAATCAGTCCTCAGGGTGTTCACTAATAGTTACCACAAACAATATATTCGGACACATTTCTTCTTGGTAGATTGCTTTCTTTTATGATGCTGTCACTGTCGTTATCACTTCATGTCTATGATAAGCCTGAATTCCCAGAATTCCCTGAATTCATCATATTAATAAGTATTAGCGAATGAAATAATCTACTATTAATAGAAAATAGTATATTTAAATATATTTTATAAATCTTTAATTTTCAGGTGTTTCTCTATTAAACCGAACCTTGGTCAAATTTTACCGGGAATGCAACAAATTTTCGTTATTCGATTCGAACCTGTGTCAATCAGTCAGTACCTAAGTTCTATTGAAATAAAGCTTAATAGCCGAAATGATTTTATCCAAGTTAAATTTTATTATACATTTTAACAAATTGTCCGTTTTATTCCTTTAATTTGTATGAAAATTTAAGTTTCATTTAAACACAAAGCTAAATAAATTCATAGGGTATCACACTTTTAAAAACTAAAGGTTCTGAAATTTGACGTATCCAGCAAATTCATCGTGGGGAAATTCAGTGTAACTAATACTCCTGCAGTCTAAAAACATTACCAAGACAGTGCTCTTCGTGTTCAACGTGACAGAATGGATTACCTTCGGGCTTAGCTCATAATTTTAACTTTTAGTTATTTTTTTCTATGTTATTAATAAACTTTTTAGATTTATTTTTTATTATTTTTGATAAAAATTAATAAACCATGTAAAAAGTCGAATGAAAAATATCAAGATCCGTAATTTCCAGGATACTAAAACTTTTTGAATTTGCGAGGAATTTTCTCACGATGAATTTTCCAACAATGAATTTGCCCTAAACCGAAATTTGATATATTTTATACATTTTAACTTAAAAGAAAAAATTTGTTGATCTGAAATAGCGAAAACTCTCGAATGGTGAATATGAATTAGCAAAAAAACATAAGTGTGAATTGGATAACAATTCCTATAATTAAAACTGATCAATAAAATATCGCAAACTTTTTCGTGTGTTGAAAATCTTGTTACGCTGAATAGCATCTTTATTATCGGATTTTAACTTGGTCAGAGAAATAAATTTTCTCTCACCACAAAATTCCTATAATAATAATATTAAGTTAGTGATTAAAAAATTGTCGCGTTAAATTGCAATCAGACAACTTTTTATGAAATTTATTTTTTGAAGTTATTATTTTGTAAAGAATAAAAAAAAATTTCAAAACATTTTATTATTTACAATTAATCTAATTATTTAATTCAAGTTTTCATATAATTCCATGTTTAAAATAAAAATTAAATAATTAAAAAATTTTTTTAAAAATAAATATTAAATTATATTTAAATAATTTGGTAAAACTTATTTATAAAAAATTTTTAAATGTTAAAGTAAAATGGCCAAATAAAAAATCAATTCTATTGGTTTATTGATGCGAAATAATTC
The DNA here is from genome assembly GCA_959609185.1 of Schmidtea polychroa. Taxonomy (NCBI): domain Eukaryota; kingdom Metazoa; phylum Platyhelminthes; order Tricladida; family Dugesiidae; genus Schmidtea; species Schmidtea polychroa. The sequence continues at coordinate 18,706 of CAUHTR010004631.1, read as the reverse complement.
AACACACTACAAAAATACAATTTAACGAAACCGGATGTCATATAAAGGTAGCCAATCGAATTGTCATCTTCATTACTAAATATATACTTTCACTCAATTGTACCTTTTAATTGATTTTTCTGTTATGCAGCAAGGAAAGATCGTGCGCTAAATAGTGCGAATTCTATAATAGATCAAACATGCAAATACGCGATAAAATACACCACATAAAAAAAGATACCCATTTTTAAGAAAATTTTTTTTAAGAAAATATTAAAAAAATATTTAACAAAATCTTTGATATTTATTTAATTTATAAATTTAAAGCGAAACTTACATTTTTTTTGAAATAATTTTGCCATTAAAATCAGCATAAATAATTTAAAATGTGAAATTTCCATAATTTATAATAAAATATTGCCAATAATTTAAAATCCAATCAACACACTCAATAAGGTTAATATCAAATGCAACACGATGTATTAATGGTAAAAGTTTTGTTTACAATTGAATGAAAGTGTGTAGAATATTAACATGGATTATTAACTTTTTTAAACACCCTATAATCGATTAACATTATAAAGATCAATTCGAAGAAATCGATAATTAATTGAATTAATAAATTAATAATAAGAAAAAAATTTAAAAATAAGTTTTTAATAAAAATTTATTAAGTCACAAAATGAAGTTCCTATCATACATAAATGCATTAATTTCTTTTCCATTAATATCAAATAATTTTACTTTGAATATTTGTTTAAATTAGAAAATTTTGTTTGAATTGACTCCTTAACCACAAGTCAGTAATTAATATGTTATTTTTAGAAATCTTTAATAAATTATAATAATAATTATAATTTTAACAAGTCCTTTGAAGCCTATTCTACTTACACGGGCTTGTTCTAGAATTTTAAAGAAATTTCTTTTTTGTAGAAGTCGGTCTAATATGGTTTCCCATTACACGTATTAAAGAAATGATTTGAAACATTTTGTTTGAACTGTTATTAGAAATCATTTTATCTTTAATTTTTATTCAACAATAAAAATAATAAACCTTTTACTAATCAACAATGATTTATTTTCCTTTTATTTCTGTCAATGTGTGGAATGGACGTTTCTGTACGTTACAATATTGTGAGGGTAGTCATCATACAAAATAAAATTAAATTGTAGTTTTCACACGTTTGTCCGAAATATAAAATAATTTTATCTGCAATATACAAACACATATTGCATGTAAAATATACATAAAAACTTTCTATTGGTCGCAAAACTTGAATCTGCGCAAGTTAGTACAAATTTATTTGACGATTATAATAACGAACAAGATGCGAATTTCCTTTGATGGCGGTTCAATATAAATCACAATGTGTTTTTATTGTCCTTTTTCATTGAATTTATTATAGACATATTGGTATTTTGACCAATATCATATTTACAAAGTTTATTATAAACTCTTTCCACTTCCCTTTCCCAGAAATCTCATGCCTAAGTTTGAAAGAGTCAACAATCCAAGTTATAAAAGAAATACTTAACCACTTAACAGTTTTGCACGAGCGTGACTCGGGCATTGATTTTGTTGGTATACGGACATGCCCGAGCCTCGTTCGGACAAATTCTGTTTTGACTTGTAGTGAGTGATTTTCACGAACCGTTCTAGTTCATGGGTGCTAGTGAATTAAAACACGAATGTGCTAGTTTCGCTTTGAGTGGTGGTAGGTGGACATTTGGACATATTTTCGAAAAAAAATTAAACTGTTAAGTGGTTAAAGGATGTTGCTGGATATTCACTATTTTCGATTACATTTCACTATGAGACTAATTATATAATATTTCAGGAAATAAAATTAAAATTTGGAATTAAATATTCAAATGAAAGAAAAACAGAAATTTTATATTGTAAATTTCTGTGAATGGGAACATGAAAAATATCGAAAATAAAAAACTAAATTTGATGAGTTAAATGGTAAATAAATTATCAGTAATATCTTTTATCTTTTTTACATTGATGTTTATTTCTTTATAGATTATCGATAATTGTTGTTTTATATTTAACTCAAATTTTCGGCACAACCTTTTCAAATTTTCTATAAAAACCAAAATCTGTATTTACCTTCTAAAAAGAAATGAAGATAAATTAAATAAATTAATGATATATTTTATTCAGATTTTGTTTTTTTTTGCTTCAACTAATAAATCTTTTGAAACCTAAAATTCTTTACCGAAAAAAAAGCACACGTATTTATTAAATTACATGTAACCATAATTTGGCTAACCAAAACATTTCATCAATTCAAAAACAAGTTTCGTAATTTTGTTCTTATTCATTTTATATAGGACTCATCACAAATAAAGTGAGTACATGAATTTATGACACATATCTCATGAAAATGATATCTAAATGATATATGTTCCAAAAATGTCATATAGAAGATAAAACATGTTGAGAGGTTAGACTCCAATTACTACAATATCATACATTTCCTTGAATTCAATCAAAATCACTGTACCTTTTTGTCCATTTGTTCAACAGTAAATATAATATAGAAAAGATATTTCTTATCATATTCGAATCATAGAAAATCACGAATTAGAATCAAAATTCTATAATATTTCATGAAGAATATCTCAGAAGTTGCTAAGAAAAGAAAATATTGCAAATTCGCCTTTATTTTTTCATGTATATGTTACGCCGAATCCATGAAATAACTGAATAAGTGAAATCGGCAAAAAATTGTTTAATTGATGCAAAACACAAGCATATTGCCGATTTTATGTGATCGGTAAATTCTACTGTGCACATATTATCATTTCCCTGTATTTTGATGTAATTATTGAATATATTAATTTCCTTTGTATTTCAAGTTAAACCGATTTACTGTTTAAATTTTTCAAGAGAAAAATTGTTAAAATACATTCTATTCTATGTATTGGAACATATAAAATAAAGTATTTACAATACAATACTGATATTTTAATAAAAATATTGATGAAAATGTATTATAATAATACCAAAAAATTAATTTCTTATTCTACTGTTACTTTGACAGTTAATGAATACAACACATTGAAGAATATATGAAATCGGCAATGGGTTACGTTTTTCATGAATTAGGCAATTTTTGCCAATTTCACCTTAAATGTAATTTCATGAATCTGGCGTAACATATTCTTATGAATACTAAGGATGTCCCTGTCAAAATAACTAATTTGAGTGATTGACTAAAGGTTTAGTGCAGAGCCGTTTTATCCATTGTACTAAGTGTACTTAGCACAGAAGCGCCAGCAAATGGGGAGAGGTTGTCCGTGAATATAATAAATAAATAATATTTGTTTAAATTAATATGTATAAAAAAATCAATAAAAAAAATCAATAAAAAAATCAAAATTTTCAATTAATTTTTACATTTCTATTATTGAATTAAAATTTTCTTTTAAATTTGAATAAATTTGTTTTTTAAGGCCTAATGTTATAAGATGAGACTGGTTTAATGACTTTCCTATTCGACTAATGACTGAAATTATTTAATTAAATACACTCATACCTCGCTTTACGGCCTAGATACGTTCCAGGAAAGTTGGCCGCAAAGCGAAACGCCGCATAACGAATCAAATATTTTGATACAATTCCATACACTTTCACATACACAATTCACACTTTTTTTGGCCGTATAACGAAACATTTTAGGCCGTAAATCGAAAAAGTGCCGTAATTAAAGTAGGCCGTTATAGCGAAAAGCCGTATAAAGAGCAGCCGTATAGCGAGGTATGAGTGTATTTAAATTTAAGTAATTTTTAATATGCAGAAAAGGCTTTCATTATTTTTTTTAAAAATCTAACTATAAATTAATAACATTTCACTAAAAAGGCAATTCCACTTTTGGGATCAGCAGATAAGGCAGTGGTCAGTATGGAAAATAATTCTAAGGTATTTTTCAATCACACAAACATCGGAAACGTTTCTACTCAAAGATATTCAATTAAAAACACTTCAAGAATTCCTTTGAAGTAACTCATCAGTTATTAATTTTTGATGTTTTCATTTTATTTTCATACAGATTCGAATGGAAATTGCGACCGAATGATGCATTTGTTATTCGTGTCTATCCCATGTCTGGATTGCTGCTACCTAATGAAAATTTGGTTAGGAAACCTTCTCATTGATAAATACCTAATTAGTTTTTTTAAGTCACAACAATGGTTTTTCTCTCCAAAAGATCATGGCCTGGTAGCTTTAAAAGCTCTTTTAATGGTTCAAGGAATTAGCCCATTTGGAAGTCTTACAGAGCCTCAATATTTCCCACTGAGAATTATTGGACAAGGCGAAAAGGCTCACTTAGATATTAGTGGACCCAAACATTTAGAATTTGAACCTCTTGTTGTAGGGTCTTCGTCATATCAAACTTTTGAATTGATAAATCCATGCAATGTGAATTACATTTTTCAATTTTTTTATATAAGTTTGAATGAAATCCCGAATTAGGCCACAGTTTACTATAACCTCAATGTGACTCGAAATGAAGCCAATGAAGATATTCTCAGTGATGAGGACAATTACGACGCCGCTGAATGTTTTTCTATCAAGGATTTAACTGGAGTTTTGCCAGGAAGATGTAACAAAACTATTTATGTCTCAGCCCGTCCGAAAAAGAGAAGAACTTATAATGTTAAAATTGGTTATAATTTAATTGATAACGATGCAATGGAATTGGAGTGTATCAAACAAGGTTAGTGCTCATGAAATATCCTACTTTTTGTATTTAGGATATCATTTGAATTAACTAAGAATAAATTTTAGAATGAAATTTTTTTTTATTTTTTTCCACCAATAAAAACATTATTTAACGAAAAAATGTTTACTGGAAATCTCCATTAATACAAATCTTGACCTTTGAATAAGTTCTAATTCAGCCATGGCCAACCGGTGGCCCGCGAAGCGTTTTGATGTGGCCCGGACACAATTTTAAACATCAAATCAATTATTGTCTTTTTTAGAATTCATATTCGAATTAAGCATGTTTTTAATTTAAAAAATTGACTCTAAGTTTACTTGAATCGTAAAAACGAGTTATATTTATTTAAATGAATTTATTGTGGCCCGTGATAGTATTTTTCAGAAAATTTGGCCCTTCGATTGATTTGGGTTGGCCACCACTGTTCTAATTAATATCAATTTATGTTTCATTCAAATTTAATTGAATTTAATAATTGTTAAATTTGTGAAAACATTTCTATTAATATTTGCTATTTCTTTTATTTTCATTTATGGATATAGGTAATTTTTGATTAATAGTCATAATGAAAATAAATAGATCAAGAGGTCAACAAAAATTATTTGCTAATTTATATAAAAATTTTTTCTAATACATTTTTATATTTTAATATTCTATTTTTAAAATACATTTAAAATATTTTTTTTTGAAAATAATAACGGATATTTCCAAATAACATGCCACATACTAAAAACTGAGTGCTGTAATAAACATTTTAAACATTTTGTATAATATTTGAATAGATATATTATTTGGCTCATTGAAATGCCCATTCCTTACCTCCCAAATTTTTAACATTAATATTTTTTTCAAAATTATTTTAATATTGATGAGTTATATGGTATGTGCAATTTTAACAAATAAAATTGTGATTGTGACTGGAAACTGATAAGTTAGGTTATGTTGCTAGTATCTACCAACTGCAAGTGTCCACTTATGCCAATATTTAAAATTAGAACTGTAAAATATACTAATCTCCATATGGAAATTACAGTAACTAATGAGTTTAATCCAGAGCCGGCTCAGAGTTCGGACTCCGGGGATTTTTTCACGAGGGTCCGCGCTTTCATATTTCTAACAATTATTAGCAGCTAGGGCAAGTTTCGACACCAAAATTTTGTCAATAAAAGGCCATAACAAAACAAATAAATTTTGATGATATTATAGAGGAAATAGCAGTAAAAAAAAGTTTGTACGAAATAAGAATAAAAATATTATGTTTATGTATTTATATTTTTGAATATATTGAAGAAGTAAATATTTCAATAAATAAATTCATAAAATTATGTTCATTTATCATTTCTTCCTTTTTGGGAAGGGACCTCGAATATAATATTTCACTAGGCCCCGCAAAACCCACAGCCGATACTGGTTAAATCCAATGCATCTGATTCACCAGAGATCTCATCAATTTCTTGTATATTGTTATAACTAAGTTTTTTCCTGAATTTTGATAAAAATATTTCCCCAAAAATATCTTGTTTTGCAATATTTCAATCTTCAAGCACTACAGAAAAGCACGCAAAATTAATAGAATTGGGAATATTTGTCAATTAAGACGTGTTCCGTGTATTGACTATTGAAATAGTATGTGGCTTTGGATTTCTTCCTCTTGTATATTCAACATCATTAGAATTTTCCACTTATAAATTTTATTGAAAACAAGATCTTTGAATTCCATCACCAGTCTGTAAATAGGGAATGATGTCACCTTATAGAGGCTCCTTTATACTATAATCATATTTTATACATTTTAAGACTTCTTTGGATAATATTATTTTGCATCAAGCTGTATTAATTGTCTGTTTTGCACAGGGTTGTTTCACTTCATGAACGTTTATAAAAGCTGGCCAAAGCTGAAGAGCTTAAATATCATAGATATACTCATTAAACACGTCGTTTTTCACTCCTTTCTCACAATTGCAAAATAATCTGGACATAGTGGAACAAAGTTAAAGTCAAATATAAAACCTTTCCAAAAATTCAGCTAAATATTGTTATTATCTTCAATAAATTTGTCCATGCAAACCGTTGTTATCAGCGATGAAAGGTTTTCTGTTCAAAATCTTTCCAGTCTTTCAGAATCTGAATAGCTATGTTATTTTTTTTTAAAAATAGAGGAATGAAGATTGAAAGTATAAAATCACCATCTTTATGACATTTAGGAAATCATGCAGTGGATTACAAGTTATTAACAAACCGAGTAACTGCCTCCCAGGAAAATTTAATTACACTATCACTGAAAGGCGTTTTTCCTACACTGCAAATTACAGATGTCCAAGGCACTGGAACTAGTCAATGGTTCAGTAAACTGAATTTGTGGAAAAATCTTTCATTGGATAAGTAAGATGGTTAGAATATATAATTAACATTCATCCATTCTTTAGCTTTAATGTTTGCCTGGATTCGGATCCGACTACATCAGAATTAATCTTTACAATGGCTACTAGAGCTAGTTTTCATCGGCAAGCACCTGTTGCAACCAGGGCTCTTATTGACATGAATCTTGGTGCAGCACCTCTGAATTCGGAACCAACAGAAATCCGTCTAATGTTTGAAAATTGTGGACACATCGAAACCAACTTAGCTTTTTTGTTTCCTGAGGATTTGGAAATCGAATTGGAATATTGGGCAGAAACCGGCGAGTATACCGAAGATGAATTGCACCAGGTTTATTTATTTTGATGATTATTTGAGAAATTAATGTTGTTTTAATATCGTGAAATAAATTTTGCGCACATTTTATGTAAATTTTGAGTGTGAGGCTTTTTCAGCTGAGAATTGAATATTTCAATGATTTATTAAGATAATTTTAAATGATAAATAATGGACTATTAAAATAAGTTTTAAAATAATTTTTAAATTAGGAAGATATTTTATTAAAGATAAATTTTAAATAAATAAGTTTTTAAAAGAAGTTTTATTAGTAAATAATTTTTAAATAAATACATTTCTAATAAAATTTTTCTAATAAATTCTAATAAATTTTTTTGAAAATATTTTATTCGAGGTTGAAAATTTGTTTGAAAATTATACAATATTTCATTAAACAAATACTTTGATTTATGACGTTATCTTTTGAACCTGATTTAAAAATAATTTAAAAGATGTTCTAGCAGCTTCTATTAGTGAACAATTGTGAAATTTATGGTATCCGATTTTTACTATAAATTATTTACTGTCATTTTTAAATAAAATTATTTTTAAAGTTTTTATATCTAGTAATTCATATAAAAATCATTTATATTTGGTTATTTTAATTTCTTTTTTTTGACAATGCAAATTTTCTGATAAAATACTGATAAAAACTCATTTAGTTAGTGAAAACAATTGTTTCCAAAGGACTTTTATAAAGTAAAATTATTAATTTTTCGAGTCTTGGTAAAGAAATACATACAGAATATAAGACCTGACTGTAAGTAAATAAGTACATGATTTAAGTTTGTCTTAAATTAAAAATACATGAAAAATAAATTTATTTATTTCATTAACCATTAACCAGAAATATTATATTTCAAAAATTCTTTGTAAAATTGTCCTTTTAATTGTTTTTCAATTTTTTAGTAGATCTTTTGATAACATAATTGAAAAATAATGTTAAAAACTTTAATTTAAAAAACAATTAACTAGTTGAAATTAATATTGACCAAAAACTATGATATATTAAAGCAATCTAAATACATAATTTTCAATGTAAAAATGTATAACTGTAACGCATTTAAATGTTTAAAATGAATACTAATTAATTATTTGTTATTAATTAGGTATGGTGTCCAATTTTTAAAGAACCAACCCAGGACAAAAAAATAGAAAACGAAAAAGATAGAAAAATTTAGTTTATTACATAACATACAATTTTACATTTTATTATATTTATAAAATGACATATTATAAATGAATGAAATACATTTTATTGTCTTTTCCAATAATATTGGACATACAAATAATTAATTATCTAAATCTGAAATTTAAACATGAAAATGCCGCCATTTGATGGATTAATAAACTAAAATATTATTAGAATGTTTCTAATAAAATTCGAGTACATTCAGCCTTACTTTCCTACCAATTACCCAAAATGTCTATCTCAGACATACTATACAGCCGAACTCTTCATTCAATATAATGACGTCTCTTTAATATATAAAAAACCAATTTCCCACTGACTGTTGTTAAATTTTACTAAAATCGCCTTTTTACTATTAGAGCGCAAAATACCTGGGGTTGACACAGTGTCGTAGAGAGCATTTTAATTTTACTGCATTTAGACTGGATTCGTTCTCAAATATGCTGAATCTACAAATAATATTTTCGATATTATTTGAAGATTATTACTGAATTTTAAATAAGCAACATCTTTGAACTCCAGAACGTCTGGAATTACAATGAGTGTTTCGGTTGCATTTTCTGTACTTGTCGTTTAAAAAAATATAGAAATATCACTATTTTAGAACAATAAAGTGTTCAGAAAGAAAGAAGAAAGAATATTTTGTATATGGATATATTTGATTGATTTACTGCAAACATTATTTATAAGATATTTTATTAGACAAATGAAGAAAGGAAATAATTAATTATATTACAATAACTGTTAATTTAAAATATATTTCGCAGAAACCAATCAAAATAAAAATTGAAATTTTCCAGAAAATCTTGTTTGTCTTGGGACCATTTGGCGCTCCTCTACGAGTGGTGCCCGGGCATGATAGACTCCAATGCTCCTCTCACCTCTCGCTAAGCCAACGTGCTTACCTAATGTCATACTTACCTAGAAAAAACTAACCCAAAATTAATATTTGTAAGTGACCAAGAAAGAGCCATCTGACCCAAACTCATTAAATAAATAGCGAACTTGGAATAACATTCCTAACGATATTATTTAGTTTATGAATACGAGTAAAAATTCTAAAATAAAATTAAAAATAAATTAATATATTTGAGAGGCGTAAGAACTTCTTTGTAGGCGTCTGTGTAAAAAAATATTTCAAATAATACCATATATTTCTATTGGTAACATTTTTCATTTTCTTAATTATTTCCTCTTAAAAAATGCAGTTCTAAAAATTCATGTTAAATATAAAATAAAATATTGAGAAAATCTAAAAATAATTGAAATAAATGACATTTTATTTTTATTTTTATCTAGCGCCATCCTTAAAACGTACGTGAATGCGTTGTATATGTCGTTGTACACATTTACTTACTCATATATATAGCTTGAAGACTATAAATTAGTAATATATCGATGTTTTTGATTTATAGTCTTGAAGCTCTTGTTAATAAATAAAATGGAAAAAAAGCATTGGTGAAATTGGAAAAAAAAGTTCTTATATATATAAGTACTTATACTTTTATATGAGTTAATAAAAAGTGTACAATTTAAATTAATTATAAGCAATAAAAACTACATACTTTTAACGTTAACTTTAGATGAAAATTCAAGACAACAAATTATTTGATATTCAACCTCGTAAGTCCAACGTAAATGTAGGCGAATCTGTTACTATTTGTATAACATATAAGCACTCAGTCATTGGGACGGATCGTTTCCCGATTCTATTCAAGCTGGATCATGGCCGAGAATTACTAGTAATTTATTATTTGAATTAAAAATAAATTAATAAATGGTTCCAAAGTTAAACATGACAGCCGTGACACTGCATCCAGAACGGTGTTATATTCATTTCCCCAGTAATAAACATGTGTTCAACCCTACACCAATTGGATTATTAAAAACCCCAATTCAACATTATGAGTTATGCAATTCAGGTGCTGTACCAGTTCATTTTGAATTGGACATTAGTCCGTTGCAAAAGCTGATGGAAGAAAATTATAATATCCCAATTTTACAATGCTTGAACCCTATTGGTGATATAATGCCTGGACAAACATTCAGATTAGAGTGGATCTTTGCTCCAATTGAACCTAAAACATATTTGGTAAAGGTTTATGAATATGTTAACAATGTTATCTGCAATTTTTCAAGGTGGAAATACCTTTTCATCTAAATAATGGCGATTGTCCTAAAATAACTTTCACAGCAATTGGTTATGACCAAAGATACCTTGGGGATGCTTTCACCCCTGATCAAGGTCAACCAGGAGAAACTGGAGTTCCGAGCATACAGAGCATTAACCTACCAAATCAAATAGCCCGCCTCAATGTCGAACGATTATCAACGGGAACTTTACCAACATTTGCTACAATAAGGAGAATTGTTTTTCTTAATAACGTTACCAGTGATAAAAATATAACGTTTTCATGGAACGTAACCAACTCAGACGATGCAAATGTTTAATTCAATATGTTTATTAATAATTAAATTATTTTATTACTTTCAGTATGTATATATCTATCCTCAGAATGGAAGATTAATGGCAAAAGAATCAACAACTTGTCATGTAATTTTGCATACGAGAAACATTCCCAAATTTTTTGATATTAATTTAATTTGTGAAGTAATTCAAAGAATAATAGTTGAGCAACTTTTATTTTTTTGTCATTAGATTTATGATGAAGCGAAAGTAGTTCAATATCGGGAAGAGGTCAGAAAATGGGAAGAGGAAGAAAGCCGAAGGAATGTTGAATTTACAATAACAGATAATACAAAACCTAATATGAAAAACGTTTTCGATAAAGTAGAACTTGATAGATATTTTATTAAAAATAAATAAATAAACAATAATTATAAATAAATAATAATAACAAATAATATTTATAGTAAATAATAATAATAATAATAATAATAATAATAATAATAATAATAATAATAATAATAATAATAATATTAATAATAATAATAATAATAATAATAATAATAATAATAATAATAATAATAATAATAATAATAATAATAATAATAATAATAATAATAATAATAATAATAAATAAATAAAGATAAGTAAAACGCCAATCCACTATATATTAAACTACAATATATTTCGACAGACTTACTGTCATCATCAGATAGAATTGAAATCCAAACTATATTGATTTAAATTGCTTTTTTCTAACAAACAAATTCATCAATTTTTTTTTAAAATTACATTCTGCTAAAAAATTATTAAGACAACTATCATAAATAAATGATATTAATAATAATTATTATTATCTCGGTTTTTTTAGTTGACTTTTGACAATCGGAAATCATCAATAACGTCATATCTTCCTCCGATTCTGAGTATGACAAATAATTCGCCATTTAGTCAGTCAAAATCAGCATCAGAAAAAAATTTTTCAGAAATCAAAAATAGTAACGTTTGGTTCAAACCTGAAATACCAAAACCGTTTTTCCTTCATCTCGGAATTACTGGTAGATCCTGTCCTATCGATGAATTTCAAAAGAACTATCCTGAAGCAATAAATAAACAAGCTTTTGATAAGTATTTTATTTTTATCAATAGAAAATAACAGAAATCATAATCTAAGGCCTTCAATGTTGGAAAATGCCAGTTCACTTTCCGTTCTTCAATCAAAAGACGACGAAATAAACGTTCCAATAGAAAGTCATGTCAAAGAACAAATGACATTGGAATCGATTCTCACCGACATTGTTGGTAGCATTATTGATGATGAAGAATTTCTTGATGCTGTTAAAAATTTACAAAAAGAAGCGATTCCATTTTACTCACAACTTCCATCTGCTTTATTATCACAGAAGAACGAAGTTGAAAATTCGAAACATGAGCTTACAAATTCTAAAACAGAGATTAAGACAACTTTAAAAGTACAAAAAATTAATTATAAATTTAATATATTAATCTTTCATATTTATTTCACCATTTTGATCGAATACATCAGTTTTTCCTTTGCTGATTAACAGCAAATAAAGACAATGGAAAAGAAATCAGTGGTGAAATTTGAAAAAAAAGTTCTTATAATAAATAATTACAAATCAATAACTTGTTTCAACAAAAATTTTCAGCATTACTTTTATCAAGAATTACTCAACCAGTTTTAGTTTGGTTATTTAAATTTAAACAATTTTCATTTAGAGAGTTATAAAAAGACACATTAGAGATGTAATTATTAAAAAGATTTGACTGTGAATTAGTAAATATATCGATGTTTTTTTTATATATTTACTGATTCATTGTCAAGCTTTTTAATAAATACAATGTCAATGGAAAAGAAATCATTGGTGAAATTTGAAAAAAGTTTATATAATATATATTAGAGAGCTTATAGTTAAAATAATAAAACAAATATCAATATAATATCTAAACCATTTTATAAATATGCGTTTTAATTGTTGTTTATAGTATAATACAGTAATTCCCAAACCGGACACACAAGAAAATAATAATGGCGGTAAAAAAAGTGCACATCAGTAGAATGTACTTAAAAAACAAAGTAAAAAATAATTTAATGGTTTGATTTGATGAGATTACTTGCTCTTTTATTTTTTATTATATGAAAAAGCATGCGTTCTTAACTTAAAAAAGATTCTTATACTTAAACAAATAGTTTTGAAAATGGTTGAAGTAAAATTATTAAAATAATTCCATTAACTAAAAAAAGCAATAAAAATGGAATCTTAAAAATGAATAAACCTATTTTTTATTTGAATTTGCAAAAATATAACTGGTAATATAGTGAAGTTTAAATAATTATTCCATCTCACTTGTTTTAATCGTGTGAATAATTTTTATGCAATATAATCAAAACAGGTAAAATAAATTATCATAATAATAATAATAATAATAATAATAATAATAATAATAATAATAATAATAATAATAATAATAATAATAATAATAATAATAATAATAATAATAATAATAATAATAATAATAATAATAATAATAATAATAATAATAATAATAATAATAATAATAAACTATTAAATGATAATTTAAAGCTTTCGCTGCAAAGTATATATTTAATAAAATACTAAAAAAATGTTGTCTACTGCATTACATGCAATGCATACAAAGAAATATATATTGGAAGTACGCTCAGAAACTTACATTAAAGAGTTAAAGAACATCTAGATCCTGGTGGAAAATACTCGGTATACAGAAATCTCCAAAAATGTCAACCAAGGAAGGAAAGAAAACATATTTAAATGAAAGCTTAGCCAATGGTAACATCCAAAATAAATATGTCAGATTTAAAGACGCAAAATCTCATCATAAACAGACAGCCAACAATCAACACTAAAGAAGATATCAATGAAATTATCAATCCGATTAGTTGTTATTGACCTTGAAAATATTTTCTTTTAAAAAATAATAATTTAAAAATCATATAAAAAATTTGCATTAAATTGGAGTATAGTTTTAGAGATCATTAGGAATAAAAATCAAAATATAAATGTTTTTAAAAATTTTTAAATTGCTTATATAAATAGTTATTTGAAACTTTATTTTTATAAATATTTTATGATATTATTTATTAAAAGAAATTTTTATGAGCTAATTATAAAAGCTTTAAAAACTTTAAAATCTTTTTTATTGTTTTGTTTTGAATTTTAGTGGAAATTTAATTTTAAAAAATTTTAAATTCTTCAAAAATGTTTTATTTTGATTTGGTTTATTTTCACCAATTAGAAGAAAAAGGATATAAAGGAGAAATCAAAAAGCATTTGAAAATTGAAGCAACTAAATTCCAGAAAATTTAAAAGGACTATTTTTATAGTTGAAAATTCTTTCATTTGTTTAAATATATACTTCGCAACGAGAGGCTTAAATTATAATTTAATTGTTTAACATTTAATTAATCTGTTATCAAGAAATCATCACTTTATACTAATAATAATAATAATAATAATAATAATAATAATAATAATAATAATAATAATAATAATAATAATAATAATAATAATAATAATAATAATAATAATAATAAAATAATATAAATAATAATAATAATATAAATAATAAAAATAATAATAATAATAATAATAATATAAATTATAATAATAATAATTATAATAATAATAATATTATATTATTATTATGAGGAATATATTTTCATAATTCTTTATTATTATATATATTCTATTCTTTTCCTTAAAAATGTTATTTAATATTTCAGCAAATCAACAACATTGAAAATGATAAATCAGGTGAAAGTTCACCAAAATATAATGATTTAATTTTAGAAAATGCATTTGAACTTTCCAAGTATGTTTTGGAGGAACAGACGTTATTAGAGTAAGTTATTTGATTAATAGCTAAGTTTATCTCATTTAGGTCGTTATCATTTGGAAGCATGATTGAATCATTAGTTGAGAATATGATTGTCAATATCATGTCAGAAGCCAATGCAAAAGAGGTGGATTTAACGTCACGCCCAAGACTAATAGCTCTACCGCCGAGGTCCGCAAGGAATAATGATATTGTATAATAATAATTTTCAGCTGCTATTTTGCCCATGATTATATAACTAAAAAATCTAGAAAATTATTTATTCGTTCTCTTATTTCTCTATGTATAAATTCTTTTGTTAATTCTTTTGATAAAATTATTTGAATTATATTTAGTTGAATAACACAAATTTAAATCAGCGCCCGTCAAACTTTCAGACCTTATGGATCATAACTTAATTTTTTTTNATTTAAATTGATTTATTGATTAAAATAAATTACACTTTACATTCTTTTGAATTTATGTTTATTTTCTTGTTACATTCAACACTTTTAAATTTCAAAAGATGTTATTCAAACTATTTTCCCTAAAACCTATAAATGCAGACAAAAAAGTCTTCATCAATTCAAACAACGAATTGGGAAATTTTATAATATGTTAAACAGGAATGTCCTACGAGAATTTTAGCTATCTGGCTTCCTCATTTGCCTAGAGGGTCCACACACCACCGCTCGGCCGCTAAATGTTGGTAAGATACGCCTATGATGCCAAGCAAAAATAAAAATATGAATTATTAAAGAATTTTTATCATACGTGACGATTTTAATATTTTTCAAGCCAAAATTATGAAATTTTATTTACCAATTTTAATTTTAATTTACCAACCATATTATGGTACTTTTTATTAATGTGGTACTTGAATTTGTTGGGTTATTGGGTTGGTGATAAAATTAAAATTCTTACTCTGACTCCAAGCGTGTCTTTGACTGATCCACAAATAACACTTGACAACAGATATATTTATTGATAATCACAAATAATTTTAACTTTACACTGGCAATCAATTCAATACTCTGCTCGGTGACTATATAATGCTTATTGCAACACTCAGTGAGGAATAGCACTCGTGTACAACATCGGATTGAAAGATCACTAACTACTGATTGGTTTATCGACTGTGACTTTCAGTTGGTTGTTTTCTTTGACCTTCTTGGACAACTTTATTCAAATATTCAAATAACTTCTTTTCGTTTACTTATCAACTAATTCTTTTCTGAAAATCTTCTCCAACAATTATTCTCCAACAAATCGTTTTTCAATAAATATTCGTCTCAATGACTTCTATAAATTTCTCCCACAATTTCTCCGTTACTTTTATCCCTTTTTTCCGTAGACTTTTGCCTCGTCTTCCGTTCGTTTTCATTTTCGTCTTTTTCTCGGCCAACAGTTCCTCTTTATATAGTTCTAATTTTGTTAGGCCGACTTCTCCAGGCAATTCCGATATCTCTGACAAGCTGTGAAGATATTCCGTTTTCCTCTATGTTCTGTTTTTGGAATTTGAAATTTCTTTTCTCATTTGTACTAATTAATTAATAATGACCTTTGTTTTGCTTTCTTGTTTAGTTTCTTATGTTTGGTTTCTCTTTCTCATTTTTCATTTCCATTTACTTTCGTTCTCTTCTCTTTAGTTCCCATAGGTCGTCGCGTTTGTCATGACGATTTTTCCGTAGGTAATTCTTTCATTTATGGTATTAATTGTCATTTAGGTATCCTCAACACTATTTTACAGGTATCTACATTGAAGAACTTCTTGAGATGCATTATGAAAACTTTCAGGATTGATGATCGAAGTGTTCCGAATTGTATTGTTTGTAAAGACTCAATGAGAGTATCATGTTCCAATGGATGCCCGTGTTGCCACGATTTCAGGTGAGACCAAACAATCCATGTATTGTTAGCCGAAATGAGTATAGCATATTTTTGATTTAAAATAAATTTTATCTGTTGTTTTCCCTAATTGTTATTGGTTGTTATATCTAATAATTTTTTTAGAAAATTTAGTTAGAATTTTTTTGAAAATTACCTGAACTTTCGCATAAATTTTAATGTTTTTAATCGAGAAATATTATTTAGGGTTTATACATTTTTAAAATTTATTTTTATGCATTTTTAGCTGAAAAAAAATATTAACAAAAAAACTTAAACTACTCGCCTCTACCTTAAATAATTTGAGGGGAGGTCTTTTAAAAATAATTCCTATGTGTAATTCTCCTACTTTCCCTCTACTGACGTTGTATATAAATGTAATTGGGAATATTGCCAAATGAAAAATATAAAAAATATTAATGAAAATATTTCAACATTTTGAGCCACCAAATACATAGGAAATGAATACATATGAATACATCCAAGAATCATTTTATTCAGTACATAATATTGTTTCATTTAAACAATTAATAAAGTGCAAAAAATTTAAATTAGAAAGAAATTTAAGATTGAAAATAAAAGTATTTTAGTGGTAAATTGAATATTTTCACCCACAACAGTTCAAAAATCATAAACAAAATTGACAGTACGACAATCGTTCCGGCGCATATGAAAACTCCACAGACCCCTTCAAGGTCTATTGGTGGAGCTGAATCTGGAGTGTTGTTATTACCATCACAATTCTTTATATTCGGATCATTGTTAGACCAATATTTGTCAATCCATTTCTCCATTTGACCGTTATCAAGAATTTTCCGAATACTACATAAATTCAAGAGCTTATTAATGAATATTTATTTGCAAAAAAAATTAAACTAATTATCCATGACTTCTTGAAAAGGCGCATCAAATTGTATTGCAAACCCCATTGAAACCGTGTTGAATATTTGTGGAATTATATATATTTTGGCGCAATTGCGCTTTACAACGTACAGCACTGGAGACAAATCCTGTAATGCAAACGAGATTTGACGAAGAGTCTTCGAGGATCTTTACCATGTAAAATAATATAAATTATTATTGAATTAATTTGTTTTATTAATACAATTTATTTTTAATTGATATAATAAATTTCAAGCCTTTCGGAGACAAAAATAGCTCTAAGAACATTTGAAGAGCAATTGTATATTCCGATATTGTACAAAATCCTTAAAAATGTGAATAATATTTACATCATGTGTAAAGATCCCCAAAAAATACATATTTTATATCATATGCTCTGGCATATTATACCGTATGCAAATTAAGCAAATGCATAGAAATCCTTAAATATTTTCCCCTTTAAAATCTCAAAACCAATAATGTTTTTGATTCGCATTAATCGTGTTATTGGATTTGTTCAGAGGGTGATAATTGTGTTGTTATTTTTTGTTTTTGTTTATTTTCTTGTTGTTATGTTGAGTTTTGCTGTTGCCGGAAAAATTTTGTTTTAGTAAATCAATATTTTATTGAAAATAAGTAACAAATATTTTTTTTACATTTATAAATTTTAATATTTAAAATAAATAATACATTCTTTGTGTAGCCTAACAAATAAAATATAAAGAGAATGCAAGAATCTGGTGCACAGAAACAGAAAAAACTGTAAAGCCAGGTAAATTTTAGTTGCTGCAATCGTATCAGAAAATAAAAAATACGTCCTCTCCTAAATTGGTACAATTTACAGGGTGACATTTTAAGTTTATCAATAAAAATAGGAGCACTATATTATATATCGCCTAGGACACCACTATGTCATAACGCGCCACTGATTATATGTAAGTAATTATAGCTAAAATGTAAAGTTAAATACCATGCCATGTAGGCAGATGTTATAAAAGAAAATAGACGATTAACTAAAACTTGGATGCATTTCCTTTTAATTAAGAAATGAGTTTA
>CAUHTR010004630.1:0-34795 GCA_959609185.1 Schmidtea polychroa | reverse complement strand
NTATATATTTACAGTTAAAATGGAAATCAGATTGGTTTCCAATGAAGTTGGTTAACATTTGCCAATTTGAAGCAATGAAT
Organism: Schmidtea polychroa; assembly: GCA_959609185.1. NCBI lineage: Eukaryota > Metazoa > Platyhelminthes > Tricladida > Dugesiidae > Schmidtea > Schmidtea polychroa. The sequence goes on along the minus strand of CAUHTR010004630.1, from coordinate 34,715 downwards.
CCTAATCTAGCGATCAATGTTCTCAAATATAATAAAGATCCAATTAAACAAAAAACTAATGATATTTTCAAGAATCCGTTCGTTGACTTGGTATATAGAAGTACTTCGACGGGATCTCAAATATATCTCTTATTGATTGAGGAAGGTAATATTTCCATTAATCATTAAAATATTAACTAAATTTTAGAATAAAATTATCATTTTTTGGCTGTAACCAATCTCGATCGACTGCTGAATTACAGAGATAAAGTAGAAGGAGTCAGAATCCAATCACAATGGTGTCATACATGTCTTCATGGGTTTCGAAAACGTCCTGCTTTTGAAAGACATATAGGTCTTTGTAGGAAGAATGTGGAGCGGACGACTCTATACTCAATGCCAGAGAATAAATATATCGAATTTAAAGACTGGAGTAAAACTATAAAACAGCAGTTTGTTGTCTACGCGGACTTTGAATCGATATTACCTCTAGATGACAAACACTTCCAAAAACATGAGCTGATTGCATCTGAATTTGTGCTTCTTCATCAAGGTTGTCCGATTCGAAATGAAACATTTGTTGGGAAAAACTGTATCATTCAGTTTATACAAGCATTGGATGATATAGTTACAGACATAGTTTATCCGTGGTATAAAATTAATGGATCAAAGGAAATGTTGGAACTCACTTGGGAACAGCAGGAAGAATTTACGAATCAAACTCATTGCTACCTTTGTAAAAAGATTATCAATATACCTGTTCGGGATCATGATCATTTTACCGGTCAATATCTCGGAGCGGCGTGTCAAGATTGTAATTTGGCTAGAAGAATCAATCCGTCTTTACCTGTTGTATTTCACAATCTTCGTGGATATGACATTCATCATATATTAAAATATGCAATTGGAAAATTCCCCGATTGGAATTTAAATGTTATTCCTCAATCAACAGAAAAGTTTCTCACACTTACAGCGACATCGAAAGGCAGAAGAATTAGATTCATTGATTCTTTACAATTTTTAAATAGCAGCTTGGCAAATTTATCAAAAAATTTACCATGTCTTCCACTGACCTCAGATGTTTTCGAATCACAGATGATGACTTGTAAAACCATTTTTCCATATGATATGGCTACATCAATGGATGTTTTACAGTCAATAACAGAATTACCACCGATTTGGGAGGGAGTTAGTGAAGAAGATTATATACATGCAAATCGAATCTGGCGACAATACAACTGTGAGACACTGCTAGATTACATGCTAATATATCTCAAGCTGGATGTTTTTCTGTTGGCCGATGTTTTTGAAGCTTTCAGAGAAAAAACATTTGACGAAGATGGACTTGAGGCTCTATCGTTTGTTTCCATACCCGGATTAAGTTGGGCATCAGCTATTAAACAGTTACCTGAACCGGTAGAACTTATTCAAGATCCAGAGCTTTACCGTTTATTTGAAGCTGGTATTCGTGGTGGAATGACATTTATCAACAAACATCATGTTGAAGCTGATGAATCAACACAAATGTCATACCTAGATGTTAATAATTTATATGGATGGGCGCTGTCGCAAAAACTTCCTGTTGGGGAATTTAGATGGTTAGAAGATCATACTGAAATGAATGGTATTGTTGAAAGATGTGCAAATGGGGATGAGTTTGATGGAGATCGTGGATATGTTCTAGAGGTTGACATTATCATTCCTGATAGTATACAAGATAAGCTAGATGATTTACCTATAGCTCCTGAGCTTTGTTATCCACCTGGTAGTAAAGTTGAAAAGCTGTTGTTAACTCATGAGCCTAAGAAAAACTATGTAGTTAATGGTAGAATTTTGACAGAGTGGTTGAGTTACGGCGCAAAGGTCACAAAAGTTAATCGTGCTGTAGAATTCAAGCAAGTGGCTATTTTCAAAGGATATATTGATTACAATACCAAAATGAGAGCAGCTAGTACGGATTCGTTTCAGCGAGATTATTATAAGTTAAAGAACAACAGTTTATACGGTAAAACTGTGGAAAACTTGAAGAAACGTATAAATTTGAGATTATGCAGCAAAAGCAAAAGATTGATAACTTATTGTAGTAATCCTATGTTTCGTCGTAGCATCAAGATTGCGGATGATCTCATTGCTGTTATACTTGATAAGGAAATGGTGTGTTTAGATAGACCAATGTATATTGGACAAACCGTACTTGATTTATCTAAACTTTGCATGTACCAGTTTCAATATAAAGAACTACAGAGTTATAGAGAAGAATTCAATTGTCAAATTAATATCGTAGCCGGTGACACAGATTCCTTCTTTTTAGAGTGTAAAAATGTTGATTTACGCTTACAACTATATCCAAAAATGATTGAAGATGGGCTCCTAGATACTTCAAATTATCCAGTGACTGATCCATTGTTCTCTGATAAAATTTGTTCTGTAATCGGGAAAGTTAAGGATGAGAATAAAGGAAATCAATATAAAGAATGGGTGTTTCTTCGACCCAAGTGCTACTCACTCCAAGGCGATAAAAACACTCTAAAAGCCAAAGGAATAAGTCTTACAAATTCTAATATCACCCATGAAGCTTATAAAAAAAAGTGTATACTGATGGTGGAACAGTGAGCATCCGACAAAAGAGAATAGGAAGTGTTAATCATCAGTTGTATACTTTCATTACAGAAAAACGAGCTCTCCAATGTTTGGATGATAAAAGATATTGGTTCAATTCTAATGAAAGCTATGCCTACGGTCACTATAAGATTCGTCAAATGCATATCGCAACTGCTCCGTCTACAAATGAATGCAAATCGAAACAAGCACTTTAACAATTAAATTTATGTGAATAATAAAATATATATTGTGAATTATTTGACTTAGTTAATTAAAATGTGTTTTATCATTTAATTATTTATTTGTCCAATTAATTTAGATAATTAGTTTCAAGTAAGAATTATTATTTATCATGAAAAACTTTGCTTTGTTTTGAAAAATTAATTCCCATTTTATTTTAAATTAACACAGCTTTATTTTATGATTATTACTAATTAAAATTTTATTCAAATTGAAATATTATTGTTACAATTTACACTCTTGTTAGAATATATTAAATGTAAATGTAAAATAATAACAATAAAAAAAAATAAAAAAATAAATAAAGAAAGAAATAAATAAAAAAATTAAATAAAAAAAAAAAAAAATAATAATAATAATAATAATAATAATAATTAGTTTAATAATTAATTAAAAATTATTAAAAAATTAATTAAAAAAAAAAAAAAAATCAATTAAATAACGCAAGTAATTAAAATAAAATATTAATAAATAATTAATTAATTAAATGTAATAAATTGAAAATTAACTAAAGTAATTAATTAAAACAAAAAACATAATAAAATAATTAATTAATAAATTTAAAAAAAAAAAAAAAAAATTAAATAGAATTAAATAAATTTAAAAATAAAAAATAAAATGATTCGATTGACCTATATTTGATCTGGACATTGGGATGACCTTGAAAGTGTCCTGGAGTCCTCACTACATACTACTATTGTCTTGCAAGATTTCTTGCATGGAATCTTTCTCTAAGAACATTTAGAGCGTTGTATGCAGAATTTGAATCATCGTGAACGATTTCCTTCCACATACGGTATTTCCTTCGCCCGCTGTCTACAATTGATAGGTGAACATCCTTATCCCCGTGAGTAATTTCAATAGCAATACGAGACCTATCCTTCGCCTCCTTTCAACAAACCTTTTCCTTACGTTATTGCAGCCGCATCAAATATTTGGAACGTGTTGCGTGAGTTGATGATCTCCCTCACTATGTCGGATCATATTTCCTATCTCAGTAAATTGTTCAATTAATGACCATATGATACATTCCATGCACTTTGAATACTAGATAAATGGAAACTCTAGTAATGTGTGATGAACATAATTTCAACTATGTATTATCAATTTTATCAATTCTATACTTATATGTTTCTCAATCATACGGTCAATATTCACGAACCCAACCATTTGAAATCCACTCTTGTATTTCGTTATTTAAGTTTATACACCCGCTCTTTCACATTGTATTTCCCACATTTATTTCTCAGCTTAGGTTGTGATCTTGATCACTTTCATCACACTTTCCATTTTGTTCCGTCGAAGAGGTATCGAATTCGTCGTCAATGATGAGAACGTCACCGATTTCCACAATTTGTTCCATACCAAGGATCATTTCAATAACCTATGGCAATTTATATACGACGAGGAACGATAGATCAAGAGAAAGTTAAAAATCAATCGGGAGGGCCCGTAGCGCTTCAACTTTCCGACATCTGCTATAACGACCTATTTGTTCACAATAGAAATATTATTGTACCATTTTCTTTGAATGATTGATTGAGAGCTACCAGAATTGACAACCTCGTATTTTTAATTTTTTGTGTTTTGTTTTCAAGGATGCTGCTGACGCTTATAATTTTCTATTGAAGTTTTCCCGTTCCATACAGTCTCTTCTTTACACAATAAATATTTTAGATTCTTTTTTTACTCTGCGCGTAATAATGCTCATGACTTCAATGACTTCAAACTCTAAGCCATAATTTCCGAAGATCTGGAGACCCTTTGATATACTAACTTGTAAGCTTATAATGAACAGTATTGTTATTACATCATCATCTATTCTTGCCTGATCTGTCGGGTGTTTTTAAAAATTAATAATTGCTATTTGATAGTTTCACACGGTCAGAATTTCTTCAATCTGAAAGCCATACATGATGTGTAAGTGTTTATACCACAAGCTTTTACCAAGGCGGATTTCAGACTAGGTAACTGCTCTTTTCAATTCTTATCTGATGTCTTCATGTTTCCAAATCTGGGCTTTCAGGTCGAAAAGAAAGTATATGATTTTGATGGGTGGTGGCTCCCAATAGCTGAGTCTTGAGTTCGAATTTCTTAGGTTATTTGATGATATTTCATCTCCAGAATATTACGGGAAAATGTCAATATTTTTTAACAGAGCCGTGATACCTCGTAATTCCGTTAAGATAAAAAATAAAAGTTAATCTAAGTGAATAGAATTTATTTATTTCGTGTTTATCAACAATGATAGCTAAAAACGCCGCAGCATATCAATTATGTCGACAAATTAATGTATTACGCTGACTACTGTTTGTGACGTAATAACATTTATCATTTGTTCTTCTGAATTCATTCAAAAACACAACAGGAACTATTGAGCAATATTTTAAGAATATCATCAACTCATGTAAATTGTATAAAAAATGTCTTTATACAAAAAAAGAATAAAAATTGTATAAATTATAAGAGTTTTTTAATTTTAATAATATTCTTCAAAATTTATTTTAAAATCTGTTCAACAAAACAAAAATTCAATTTTACTGGATTATATTTTGTGAAAGAAATTTCATTTTATTATTTTACAGAATGCCAGATATGTGAGTATTTTATTAATTTTATTCATTACTGTTTGATTATTTATAAATTTTATATTTTCAGAAAGTGATTAATCAAGTACATTAATATATATATTTATGGTATTTAAAATAATTATTCATTTTGACATTATATTTCAGCTCTTACTCTTGTCACTTAACAGAGTAATCTTTTTCTTTATTTCTGTTGTAATTTATGATGTTTAATTTAGGTAGAATTGAAGAAGTTCGGTAAATTAGTAAGGATTTATATATTTTTTATGAATTTATCTTTTGTATTTTTGATTTATGAATATCCTTTATTATTTTATAATTTTAATATATTTTATTTTTATAAATTTATTAATATTCAAACAAAATATTAAAAATTTTTTTCTCTTTAAAATAAAATTTAATTTTTTCTTTTTTTAAAATTTAATTCTTGTTCTTATTTTTATCATGTTAGAGTTTTGCAAATTAATTAAATTAATTTCGAACGTAAAAATCATCATATATATTGAAAGGTAGTGTAAAATCTGGGCATTGTAAAAGCGTATGTATCAAGTAATTTTCTATTGTTAAGGAATTTCTAAAAGGTATTCAAAAATACTAATTAATTAATCAAAAAATTAATTGTTATTAAACATCGCTATTTAAAAAAAAATTTATAAACAAATTTTCAATATTGTATAGTTATTCATCCCTCGTGTATGTAGATAACCTGATGATGATAGTGATGCTATCGAAATATATTGTAAAAAAGATGTACGAATTGTCCTTTTTTAAAATATAGGGTTTCACGACCAATTTAATAATATTTGCAACCAATTTCATAATTTCTCGTTCAATTTCATAATTTTTGCAATCAATTCCATAATTTTTGCAATCAAATTCATAATTTCCCGACCAATTTAATAACTTTTGCAATCAAATTCATAATATTTGCAATCAATTTCATAAAAAAATCCTTATTTTTAATTTAAAAAATATTTTATTAAACCCCCATGTCAAATTCAATTTTCAATTCAAACTTAGAAGAGGACATAGAAGAACCAAGTTCCGAGGAACGAAATCATACAAACGTTTCTTTGATGTTGGCAACCCCTACAAACACAGCGTCCACCTCTCCTGTCGCGGAAGAGACCGGCATACCTAGGAAGATAAATGTAAGTATTTCGGCTAATGATAGAGAGTGGATTATTACAAAGACATTGGAAGGGCATTCGGTAGCAGCGATATCCTCCATGTACAGCATTAAATATCAAACTGTAAATAGTATTGTTAAAAAATACTTAAAAACTGGTATAATATTTGCTGAAAAGAGAGGCGGTGATAAGCGCTCTAAGCTTCCAGAGCACGTAAAAGAGGCTCTCATGAGAAACGTTAATGAGGAGTGTACTAAAAGCCTCAAAGATATGAAGGAATGGATACAAAGCAGTTTCGGAATCAATGTTTCGATCAGTACCGTCGATCGTGCGCTTTGCCAGTTTCATTACACACTGAAACGCGTGACATTGGTACCTGAACGTCGAAATTGTAGTTTGACAATTGAGATCTGAGCCGTTTATGCAAGCATGTTACGAACCTTAGAAATTGAAAGTGATGATAAAAATTTTGTCTTCCTCGATGAAGTTGGATTTGCAGTGGTAACACGCCCATCTCGTGGAAGAAGCTCCAAAGGATCATCGGCCTATCTCTCTGTGCCGGCTGCAAGAAGCAGAAATATTTCTGTCGTTGCTGCAATGAACAAATACGGTATGATCTACCATAAAATCCAGGAAAGAGCTGTTAATGGTGAAAATTTTAAAACATGCTTAAAAGAAATCCATGATTGCTGTATTCGCTTAGGAATAGTTTCCCCCATCTTTATAATGGATAATGCCCGCATACATCATTACAGGGGGTTGATTGATGACGCAGAAATATCGTCCTATAGAATACAATACCTTCCGCCTTATTCTCCGTTTTTGAACCCCATCGAAAACGTGTTTTCCGTTTGGAAAAATTGTGTCATTCGCAGCAATGCGCGCACTGAAGCAGAATTAAGAAGCAATATTACCGACAATTTTTATCAAATAACACCTGAACATTGTGCTTCTTTTTATCGAAAAATGCTTAAATATTTACAAAAAGCGGAGTTAAGACTGGAGATTCTTGAATAGTAAATCTTTAGCTTGAAATTTTTTAAGAATATTTTTTTTGAAGTTTAACTTTAAAAGTTTAATAAAATTGGTGTTTATTTTTTAATTTTTTTTATGAATTTGATTGCAAAAGTTATTAAATTGGTCGGGAAATTATGAATTTGATTGCAAAAATTATGGAATTGATTGCAAAAATTATGAAATTGAACGAGAAATTATGAAATTGGTTGCAAATATTATTAAATTGGTCGTGAAACCCTATAATAGTTTAGTTTTGTACATCTTTTAGTGCCTAACGATAATTAAAATTCTTGGTGTTATCTTTTTCCATAATATAGTCATTTAAGCGTAATTCGACTGCTCCTGACTGTCAGCACTACCAGGGAACACATATCGTTGGAACTAGTGTGCAGCGGTGAACTGACATAACACATCTATCGTGACCATTGGCTCAGCAGTTGTAGTGTGTTCGTTGTATCATGTTTATGAAATTTTTTGTGAAAAACTTTGGGCACTAATGAATTGTTTATATTATTCAAGTGTAAGACATCCGACAAAAAGAATTTTACACCATTACTTTATAAGTTAAAAATTATTATTATTATTATTATTATTATTATTATTATTATTATTATTATTATTATTATTATTATCAATTAGTCAAGACGGAAGAATCGAAAGAAGGCGAGATTAGCACAAAATATGGAATTTAAACTATAATTATCAAAATAAACTGACTATGAATTTTGCAGATGCCAACTGATTTTCTCAAAAGTGGCCTTTTGTAAATAATTAAATTGTTTAATCGGGTTTATATTTTCAAAAGTTATATTTTATATTTGGAATTTATATTGTGAAATACAATTTTTAGGATTAGAAGTTATTATTTTTTTAATTCAAATGTTAGGTAAAAATAAAATCGTTTTAATATAAAATAAAAATGTATTTTTAAAAATAATATTCAAATTAAATTAAAATTTTGTACATTTTATTGTAAATATTTGTAAAGTACGATTTTATTAAATTTATATAATTTTATATAAATGTTATTTATATTTTTATATACTAGTTCTGCATTTTATTTCAGCGTAAAATTTATGATTAGTAAGTAGATAATGAATCCATCTAGTGTGACGATCTGGTGCATCCCCTATCCTTCCCACCTCTCCTTCTATTGCTGCAGAAAGCCACATGTTTTTTTTTCAAAATCACACTATAGTGAGGGGTTATGTTAGGTCTCTGGGAATTTTGTACACAGAATTCAGCTCTCGTTAAAAAGCCTAAAAATATTTCAGGTCAAAATGAACTAGAAATTTTATTTAAAAGTTACGTAATTACGTAATTAAAATTAATCCGCTGGGAGAGGGGTTTAGGTGATGTGAATTAGTTTTCAAGTCAAATATCTAATAGGTCATAGTCTTCAAGGAATTCCTTGCTACACCGAATGGTCGTGCAGTGGCGTAGCTAGAGTACTTGGCGCCCGGGGGCAGGGATATAAAAAGATTTTTGTGATATTAAAATAGACATATGTAAAAACGTCAAATATAAAATGCATATTAATAAATTCTAAAATAATATTTAAAAAAAATATAAAATATAAAATATAAAAATATAACAAAACTAGAAAAAAACTGGAAAACAGAAAAATAAAATCGCTTTTTCATCGTTTATTTTAAAAAATTTTCAATGCTAGGCTATATTTATATATTTTATATATATTGCATTCAATCTGGCGCCCCAAAAATTGTGGCGCCCGGGGCAACTGTCACCCCTCGCCCCCCCTCGCTACGCCACTGTGGTCGTGTTACAGGGAGTTATTGTCTACCTACTACAATTAAATATAATAATGAATAAAAATAAAAATTATGTCTCATGAAATTTATTTGAATAAATTTTAAAATTTTGTTGCAAGTCTTTTTCAAAATACCCCGTTACTTGCTTACTTATTTAACAATAACTATAGTATTCTTATTTTAAAAGAAAAAAAACTTACGACATTTCTTCATTATTTATACAAAAACATATATTAACTGGAATTAGAGGGCTGGTACATGCTATTGGAATTTTTAACATTGTTATCTAAATAGGTATTGTAAATAAATTTTAAATATATATTTTGAAACGCAAACTTTCGATGAAAGTTTATTTTTATTTTTTTACTATAGAAATTGTGTTAGCATGTATAATTATTTTCCCGTCAATTTGTTTACCAAATTATGAATTTTGAATAAATTGGTGAGTCACAGGTTATATACATTTTACCAGTTCGTGTCGTTTCCGACGCAACCCAAGATACAATGATTTATTTGACCATCCGACACCCGTTGAGTGATCAACGTTGGTATTGTGTGTCGTATGGTCGAATAATCGCGAGAAGTGATAGTATTCGTGTACACTATTTTCGTCGAGCATTCTAATGGTTTCACGAGCTGCTGATAGTCGGACTATGTCCGACGTCAGTTACGTTCTTTCACGTTATGCCTACTGACGGAACTCGATCCGATGAAATTCAACGCATTTGAACTGGGAAGACAAGTAACTACATTTTAGTTTATTATCATACCACATTTGTTAATCACATTAATTCAGATAAAGATGCATGTTCAGTGATAAGAGATTCTTTGCAGGCCCGACGATGACGATGTTTGAGTTTACCCGGCTTATTGTGCTTTACCGATTTTCTTCAATTGATCGTTGTTAGCGAGTTGGAGGTAGTCAGTGTGCTAGTTATCTCCCCAGCTTCGTAACCACCTGTTCGATTGTATGTTGATCGATCAAGTCCTGATGCTTCCTAGTCCCTTACTGCATGAGATGTATTTTCAGGACTCGTATTTCCAACCCGTCCTGCGCCACTTGTTGTATCCAGTTGCTTGAGACATTTCTGCATCGCCTCGTGTGGAACCATGCCCGTAAATCTTCCGGACCTGCTCGTTGAGTGCCTCCACTCGGTTGCGGAGCATCTCTACTAACCGCAACGTGTTCTCGCAATTGGCTCGCATTTTGCTATTAGCTTCAGCACTTAAATGTAATTTATGTACCTCAATATTACGAGTCCCAATAACTCATACACAGTAACTCATAATCCATTATATATTTAATTCTATTGAATCGGCTAATCTAAATTAAAATAAGATCTCTGAATATTAATGGGAATAATTTACCAAATTAATATTCTGAAATCAAAAAAGAAATGATATCTAGCTAACATTTTTATGTTATGTGTATTTATTATAGGATCCGCTAGGATAATTTACGTAGTCATACATTAGAATTTGAAGTTGATTTTATAGGCAATAATTTGCATAGTCTGTTTTATCACTTTCTACATAATCATTCTCACCACGCTTATTCACATTAAACCAAGAAAATCGAAAATTTTGTTAATATGTAAACGGAATCTCATGCGTTCTTAGCCTAATTCGTATGGCGGTTTTGCCCAGAACCGAGCGGTCACCCTCGCTTCCACGGAGGTTCTTCACGTCTATATGAAACTGCAACTGGAGTCTCCACCTGTCGTATTTGAATTCATGCTTGCCCTTCTGCATCCATCGTCTTGGTCACAAGGATACTCGCCATGCGTGGTGGCAATGATACCTTGTTCAACCTGTTCGTCGATGCGTCTCAACCTTACAATTGCCTGGTTGATGTCGTTAACTTCTTGCATCCGAGCAAGACGGGCCGGTATAATGTCGGCTCAATCTTCAATGCGACTATTGGGCATTCATCTTGACTCCTGGCCTATGAGCTCGACATTCTTCGGTTCTACATTCAGCAGCCTCCGTTCCAGGCTTGGATCTTTATCCAGAGTCACTTCCATTTGGGAATCACCCTGTGCCACGGGCTTGTCCGTACCGAGTCTTTATTCGACTTCGTCTTTCCAGTTGAGACGATCAGTATCGGCTGGATGCTCACGTTCCTGCTCCCAAGTAAATTTTCCACTAGGGTTGAGTTTTTGGATGTGACATTGGTGTGAATCTTAATTTAACAGATTAAAATCTTTTCGTCGGTTCCTTATATCAGTAGGGGTGTGCGTCAGCTACTAGCAAATTTTCTCTGTCTCAAGTCGTTGTCTAACTAACTGTATGCTGTTGGGTGCGCGTGCCCATATCTGTCGTGATATCCGGTGTGTGGGGGGAATTTATCATTTTATGATTTTAGTGACATTATATACTGTATTTTATATCGCATATATCGCATAAATACTTTTATAAAATTTAAGTAAAGCGAGTGAATTATTCGCATCGGATCTGTTAGTGACGCAGTAATAGCATTGTTAGTATTTTCTGATTTGAAATTTTCAAAATTTTTCCGAAAAAAAATATTTTCTCGATTTTTTTATATTTTTTGTTACTGTAATTCTTATTTTTACGAACCGCGTATTAGCGAGATCGTGTTCTATTAGAGCGCGTTTTATGAGAAATTGCTGTATTCATATTGAAATATTTCTATTTTAAAGTTTTTTGATAATTTATGCCGTAATTTGTTGGGTTAAAAATATTGAACCAGGTGTTAACTATAAATACTGTTGGAAAGAGTTATTGTAAATCAATTATCTGATACTTTAAGAGGATCCACGACAACTGGTTCACTGACAAATGGTTCCTCGACAATTGGTTCACGGCATTTGGTTCACGACTTTTGGTTCACTATTGAAAATAGCGATCACAAACAAACGTAATTTTATCCAATTTAGTAACATTGTTATAATTTCTGTCTTTATCTGACATTCTGTCGATTACCAAAAAAATAGTGAACCAATTGTCGTGAACCAAATGTCGTGAACCAAATGTCGTGAACCATAAGTCAGTGAACCACTTGCCGTAATACCACTTTAAGAATGCTAATATGCAAGTTCTTCTGTAATTTGAAAATGAATTTTCAACACCGGGTCAAGCTTATGACTTTTAAATTATAGAAACTATTAATTTTTGAAACCGGTAGGATAATAGGTATAGTTTTTTAGTCGTATGGATGCAAATGATGCAAAGTATTTTTATTTTAGAAAATAGATTAATTGATTTAAAATATTATATAAAATGTAGTGTAATATTTGCCTATCAATGCTAAAATGTTTCTGTTGCAAAAAAAATCACACAATCGAAGCGACTAGTTTACCAAATCTACAAAAGACGAAAGATAACAGAGAATTTGACAGGGCAAGATTGATGAAAGGCGACCTTAACACCGATTTGAATAACAAAGAAAATTATGAAAAATCTAAACCGCTGCCATTGGTAGAAGCTGCGTTAAAGTCTGGACCTCCGAAGTCACATTTAAAAAATACTGATGTTGATATAGTCATTCGTTTAAACTCTAATTTAGCAGACAAGTTGTCCGTTATTTCTTCATCCAAAGAGTGGCGAAAGTTTTTCTTTGAATATCAATTTGATTTTAATGGCGAAAAAATTTCTGAAATCAACGAATGTCTTAATAAAGGAATAGATATAAAATTGTGGGAATTGAATGTTATTAAAACAGGTCAGAATTTAGAAAAAGTAAGCGGTTATTAAATTGTGCCTACGTTATCTAAATTTTATAATTTTGGTCAAGCACTGACCTTTACATTTTCATTTCTTCGGACCACGCGAGTAGATATGCGTGTCTCCGTTGCATTTTCCATTTCTTGTTATTTAAAATGTTTTTTACATTTAACATTTTCTTCAATTTTATTTAAATATAAATACTTATGCAAATTTAATTAATTACAATTTTTAACATTATTACTGTTAAATATAATATCATTATAATTATTACTATTTTTATAAATACTTTTAAATTGACATTGTATTTATTAAAAAGCTTGACTATGAATCAGTAAATATATCAAAAAACATTGATTTATTTACTGAGTCATAGTCAAGCTTTTTAATAAATACAGGGTCAATTGAAAAGAAATCAGTGGTGGAAATTGAAAAACGTTCTTATAATACTTTTAAATTTATTATTATATTAATATAAATAATTATTAAATAGATTTTATAGATAATTGCAATGCTTTCTCATTCATCCCAATAGTCTCATTTACTTTGACTTTTGGGTGTTCTGGCACATCAGTTACGTCATCGTTGTCATCATATTCTACATCCTTCCATATCTAATCATGGTTTTCTGATTACATCATATCTATTGATTGTCTTTTAAAATTTTCTGATCTCTGATTTTCTCGTTTTCCTTTGAAAGGCGTTGAACATTTGGTGTGTTTGGTAGTGTTGTCGGTTGTTCCATATCTTCTTCCATATGTCTTCGTTTATGTTATAGTCTTTTGTGATAAGGTTGTTTGGGATTTCGTCGTATTCAAGGGTGCAAAAAGCTGGTTTTAATCCGGAAAGGTGGATCATGACGTGGTTGTTTTCAATCTCGAGTTTCGCTGTATTTGAATCTGGGTATGAGATTTGAAGATTCGATAGTTCTCATCCATGCGTGAGTTGCTGAGGAAAGGAAATGTGATATATATGGTTTGTACGACGCGGAATATGTGAATGACGGATTAGTATCTAAGCACAAAAAATACTTGCGCGCTAGATTGATCTCGTCTAATGGTGAATCATTGTAAAGATCGATAAGTTCATTAGGCATGAAAGTGTTTAATCCAAGCTAAGGTTGTGAAGGAGACACGCAGCTTGAACGATTGAGTGTGTTGTGTCATCCTAGTAAAACAAATGGTAACGCTTTGACCCATGAAGTTGAAGTTGAGAGTATTCCGAGAGATGCTTTCAAAGTCCGATGAGCGCGTTTGACGAGACCGTTTGTTTGCGGATGGTAAGATGGTTCTTAAGTGCTTTATGCCGAGGCTGGATGTAAGATGCTCAAAAAGATCCGATTCAAATTGTGCTCCTTGGTCAGCGATGATCGAGGTTGGGATTCCATAACGTGAGAACCAGGTAGATACTAAAGCTTGTGCGACCGTGTGAGCGGTGATGTCTCGAACAGTGTTTTCCGATCAATCATTGTCAGGATGTAACAAAATCCGTCGACTGCTGGGAGTTTACCGACTAGGTCAATGTGAAGTGTGTCGAATCTCGAACCCGTTGGAAAATGAGTGATTGGTGGTTTAGTGTGTCGGTTCGCTTTGTGTTGTGTGCAGCTTCAAATTCGGACACCCACTGTTTTACATCTTTGAATACTGAGAACAATGTGACTTTTTGAAGTAGGACGTGGTATGTGGACTTAATTCCTGAGCGGTGCAAGTTGTGAATGGCGAGAAATGCTTCTTTCCGAAGCGAAGTGTGTAGGATTGGTCTGAGAGTGTTTTTATACATTATATCATAATGTATACCGTCTATTGTCTGTAGAAAGTCTTTGAAGTGGATGAGATCTTCTAAGGTAGGTGCGGTTGAACGGAGAACATCTTGAGTAAGAACTGGGGTTGATGTGGTAAATGTTGAAATGTTTCCGGAAAGATAGTCAGCGATCACATCTTTACCGGCAAGAACAGTGTGTAGGTCTTTGTTATGGGTGATGCTACGATTATATCGTCGAGGTATGCAAAAGCGTGCGGAAGGTCCCGGAAAATTGTGTCCATGTAGTGTTGTAAGGACTGGACTGCATTCCTTATACCGAAAGGCATTAACATGTATTCGAAATTTTCAAATGGTGTGGCTACAGCGGTTTTGGGAACGTCATCGATATGGAGAGGCTTTGGTGGGCTTTTGAGAGGTTAATAGTTGAAAATATGGTGGATTGTGAAAAGAGTGTTATTAAATCCTTGATAATGGCTATGGGGTATGCGTCGTGAACAATCATTTGATTGAGTTGACAGTAGTCGACGCACGGCCTGAGTGAACCTTTTTTCTTGGTAACGCCAATGGTAATGAAGAACGGCGTATAATGCCTGTATTCTCTAGACTGCTAAATTCGCCTTTAACTGCGTCGAGTTTGATGGGTCTGGTTCTGTTGTGTTGTGGTATTCACTGTAATGTCGGAATATAATGAAATTAATGTAAAATTAATATATTATATAATTTTGACAATTAATGACAATCAAATATATATTAAACTACAATATATTTCGACAGACTTACTGTCATCATCAGGTAGAATTGAAATTCAAACCAACTATTTCTTTAATTTTTTTATAAATCATAATTTTCTTTATTATCAATTTAAGAATGTTTGAGAGATTAATTTTTGTAGACATTCTACGAAGAGCTATTGAAAAGAATTCAATGCAATCGAATTGTTGCAGATAATGTTAAATTCGAGCCAAAATTATTCAAGCTTGAAGACACAAATACTCTAAATGATTATTTAACGGAATCGAAATCAACCCCTAAAAATGAAAAAACTATTTCTAGAGCCTCTATGGTGACAGATGGATTAACTTCAGACATTCTTTCAATAGAACTTTTTGATACTAATTCATTTACAAATCATTCTAATAAATGATGTATCGTTTTCATATACTATATTACATGGTCTTTCAACCTTCGGAATCTTTAGGTACCTTAAAACTCTTGAGGGGTTCCCGGATCATTCTATGCATGAAAGAATATATTTAATAAAGCTCGATTATTTTTGAAAATTTGACATGTTGGAGGACAGTACATTTCTAATATGAGGACAGTTTAAGGGACTCATCGGACTTATCGAGTTGGACTTGTTCACCGAATCCGCCCAACTAAAATATAATTAACACGAGAAGGTTAGAGTTGTATTGGTACATGACAGATTGATCATGTATTTGAATAATATTTTAATAAGTTACGACAATAATAGATTTTCAAGAATATTGGCGGAATCCTTCTCAAACCTTTCACAAATTATGTAAACAGTAATAATAATTAAATATTATAACTCTCCCTTCCTAACGTTTTCTCCACTTTTTCAGCCACAATTGTTAAATGTAAATTCAACAAATTAACTTTATTACCATACTATATAAACTAAAATTGTTTTATTATATTAATTAAATCTTAATTTTTAAACATGAAATTTAAACTTTTTGATAATTTTATGTTTTATGTTTCTAGTTTATTGATACCTTCTCTATTTCTTTTTGAATCAATGATTATTGTTCCAAATTTTCATCCCTTTGATAGTATATGGTATAAATTTCATTTAGTTATCGCAATATACATTTTGTTCAACGCGTCTGTGAATTTCTATTATTTATGTGTAATTAACACAAGTATTAATGGTTTATATTTAACTAAACGAGACTGTGAAAATGGCAGATATTGTAGTATTTGTGAATGTTACTGTCCACCGAGAAGTTATCATTGCTATATTTGTAAAACTTGTATTTTGAGAAGAGATCACCATTGCGTATTTTCAGGTACGATTTATATTTATTTTAGTATAATATTATTAATTTTAGGATCATGCGTTGGCTTATACAACCATAGATATTATATAATTACCATATTTTATTGTTTTGTGGCTGCATTATATGGCTCATATTTTAATATGTTCTATTCTTTAAAATTATATAGCACCTATAAAATTTGGCAAATGATACTCATCTTTCTATTTCCTTTATTTAGTTATGTCATTCAAGCTATAACATTTCATCAATTTATTGTGTCATTGGGTACACTTATTGGTTTTGTTGCTTTATTATTATTGTCGATATTGGGAATTTTTCATATGAAATTGATTCTTCTTAATCGAACAGTTCACGAAAATGCATATAACGTCTCTAAATACGCACATAAGTCTTCAGTTATTAATATTCAATCGATTCTGGGTAAACGTTATATCATAGTTTGGTTTTGGCCGCTATCTAATTCTCCTATTGGTGATAAGCTATTCTGATTGGATGATTCTCAATGATCTCAATTTGTCATTTTTATCTGTATTTAGATTTTTATTCATCTATTTTAAGGAAATTGTTTAAAAAATAACTCTTTATTTAGTTTAAATGATTGTTGTAAATTTTCGACAAAACATTGAAATAATATTAATACGAAAAAATTATTATTAGACTATTATGAATTATAAAGTAAATTTCAAATTGATATTTCTAGCTTTAAATAATTAAGTCATTTTTAGAAAAGAATTGTTTAATTAATAAATGGTGAGTTTACAAAATAAAGTTGGCAAATTTAATTTTTTCATCCGATCGATCAAGTTTAAATTAAACTGTTAACCACTTAAGGCCAGGGGCGGCTCAAGAAATTTTGTCCAAGCCTAGCGCCCTAGGCGAATTTTTATGAAGCGCCTACCTTAAAGAATGCCAACTGAAACATTATGTTTTAATAATTTAAATTTCTTAATTCAACGAGTAGGTATTTCATAATAAATTTTTTATTGAGTGAAATAAAAAATTTGACCATTTCAAAATATAATAATATATGCAGTTTCAAAATACATAAATAATAGTACAGAATAATATAGGAGTGACAATTGTGAAAGAGAAAAATTAAAGATATCATAATAATTTTTTTTATATATTCGAGAAATAATTTAGAAAAATATTTTTGCGCCCTCGGCGGCCGCCTAATTCGCCTATATGACAGATATCCATGCTTAAGGCACAATATTTTTATTAATTAGGGTTAATAAAAGCTATTCAACATCAAAAGAGACATGGTGCTACAATATTTGCATGAACATAATATTTGATGATCGTAACGTTTATGGAGCTGTCAATAATTAATCTTTATGTCTAAGTGAAAACAATAAAATTAAATTTTGGTTAGAAAATGTAAAAAGATTAGGTTACAACTCTAAGTTTGTTTTCACAATAACTGTAAAACCGCTTTTTATTCAAATTTACATTTTGACTTGTAGAGACAACAAAAGTGAACCTAGGGCTCGTGTAAGTTTTCAACGTTGTCGAACTCGTGTGTAATTTCGTACTTTCACGTTAAGTAGTTAGCATTTATTTTAGTGAAAACAATTTTCTAAATTTGATGACTTTGAAGCGCCAGTAAAAAGAAGTGAGCCATATAGCACAGCGTTATGATTCGCTGAACAATAGTATAACTAAATCGATTTTTAGATAGGATAATAAGTCATGAAATTAATGTCATCAGAAGATTGACAAGGACTATCTTATAGTTGAAAATTTTTTCATTAAATACATTATTCGCGGCAAAAGGCTTAAATTATCACTTTATTGTTTTAAATAATAAATGCTGCTACCAAGAAATCATCACTTTATACTTAATAGTAACAGTACTAATAATAGTAATATTATATAATAATTGTTGGCCTAGAACTGATATCTAGACCCAAAAAGCCCGTAAAAGTGACAAAATGTGGTGGTACACAACATGCACCCTTAGCAATAAGTTTAGTTAAATACAAAAATAAAACACCAAATAAATAACAATAATGTAGAGAAACATAACAAGAAATAAAAACATTTAAATTAAAATAAAATCTAACAAATACAAGAAGTATTACAAGGAAATTGACTCAAACATAACAGAGAAACATAAAAATACAAAAAACAGACTCGAATGAAATCGAAAGATAGTAGAAATGATAAATTCTAGACAAAAATCCAGAGCAATTCGTAGAAATGACGAAATCCATCATAGAAGCCATTCAAATCAATAAAATGTAATAAAAATAAATAAATTAGTTTTAAAAATAAATAAATTAGTTTTAAAAATAAAGAATTCAAGAAAAGAATTCATAAAAACAATTTTAAAATAAAAATTAACTTTAATTTAATATAGAATGTTCTGGAAATGCCCAAATCCATCATAGAGGCAAAGTTAATAAAAATTAATACAAAATTAAAATTTCAAAAAAATAAACAAAAATTATGGCACAAAAATTGCCATTAAAATCGCAAAAAATCAAAAATAGAACGTTCTAGAATTAAAAGAATTCGAGTTTGTTTTACTACATCAACGCACACACACGTACTTGCACACCGAAAAATAGGTATATATACCGCCACATTTCAGTCACAAGTTAACCAAAAAAAAGAAATCTTAATCATCATTTTATGCTAAAAAATTTTTGCATTATTTGTTATTTAATTACATTTCATCATGTCAAAATGATTTTATTCCTTATTTCATTTTTTAGTTTGCGTTATAAGCAAGAGTGATCAACGTCGTTGAAAACATATTTTTGCTCGCGACGTTGACCATCTCTGCTTCCAACTTTGATAAAATGCAATCCACAATGATTATGGGTCTACGACCCCACATGCACTAAAATGACTTTTAACTGCTAGAGGTCGCCACGAACAAATGGTGTTTAACCAGGAGTAGGGCGGATAAATCAATCTTGGTAGTCGGCATAGTCACAGGAACTATGCGGAAGAAGTAATTTTCGGGAAACTAATTTGGGATACATACTACAATAGGGCCTATCGCACCGTACTCAGTGTAATCGGAAAAGCTAAACGGGAAATGTCCCGGACTAAATTTTTGCATCTGATTAATTCAGGAAATCATTCAACTTTTAATACGTTTAACATCGAATATTATTAAAGTGTTTTTAATCAAACTTTTTCACATTCTATAATTATTGATATCTAGAAAACGTAAACTTAGTCAAAAATATTCTAAATCCCGATCATTGTTTGATTCTCAGATTATTCATCCAAAGGCACTAGGTCCTTTTACAGATCCTACACCTTTAAAAGTAGTTGAATAAACCCTATTTCTACGATGTAATGTCATGAAAATTAACCTTCGAAAGCCCTTCTTTCATTTGAAAGTTAAAATCTTTAAAGATCAAAAAGTAAACCCTAATTTTATTATCTATTATCTTAAAATCCAATTTTGGGAAATCTGACCTCTATTCAAAAAATCTAATACCATTATACTTCAATCTGTATTATCTAAAATAAACGATCTTTATATTTACCCCTTAATGTCTATGTTATTTGACTAATATATATTAATATCTGTGTTGCCCAAAATTAACGATCTTTATTTTTTTATATTTACGTCTAGATTATTTGGTTAAGAAATTTTAATTTTTAATCTGTATCAGCTAAAATGTACGATCTTTATTTTTACGTATTAATGTTGTAATGTACACTCTTATTCTTTTTTTATTTCTAAACAAGGGTACGGGACGTCTGTCCATTTCGTTGGGCGTAAGTCCCGTTATAAAATTAAATAAGGAAACTATATAGCGATAATTTACTATGGTAAATTATCGCTATACAAAAATAAAAAAGATCGAAAAAAAATCGAACACAAAATTATTTTGAACAGAAACTTATACAATTGAATCAATTCTTCCAGATTATCAAATTATCAAAAGAAAGCAGAACTAGTTCAGGCCAAACTATATTAAATCATTTACAAATCTATTCTTCCCCGATAATAATTAAAATAGAAATAATTAAAAAACAGTTCTCAACGTCTTCAAGTATTCAAGTTAACTGTAACAAACCACAAATCTATTCTTCCCCGATCCTTGGCCGAAATAATTAGAAAATTATTCTCGACATCTTCAAGGTTCTTATATTTTTTTTAATAAAAGTTGTAATCGTTAGTTAGTTTAATCTATATTATTTTAATATCATTTTTTTGTCGCTTGGTCATCACAAGTTTTTACACACACGCACCCCGATTGTCCCGCCACATTTTTTAACGGTGACTCTATCGGGCTCTTCAAGCTTCTTATAACATAACATCGCTCGTCATACAAATACCAATTAGATACCTTCGAGACCTACAATAAATGTCTACATTAGTTGAATAATTTATATAAAATTTTAAAATTGTATTGTCTAAAATACATGATCTTTACATTCCCATATTAATGTTTATATTATTTGGTTAATAAATATTGAGCTTAAATCTGTATTATATAAAATTATCTCGAATCTATCATATTCTCGTTATGATATTAGTATTATTATTATTTGTCCAAATGATATAGTATAATTACTTTTCCAAAATTATGCAATTGAATAATAAATCTTAAGGTTGATAATATGATTTGTTAGGGATATTTAAATAATTAATATATTATATTATAAGAAAAAGTATAATAGGTATAAAAGCTGGCACGCATAATTATCATTATTATTTAATTAATTAATTCGCCATTTAAATCGGGTGTTTTAATAATACCAGATTTAGGCAATAATTTGTAGTTTGCAATTTGTATTAAAAATAAATATTTATAGATTATTAACTGGTTATTATTAACATGGCGACCCTGGCAATGATCAATAAAATGATCCCGGATATATACGATGGCAGCGTCGATGTAGACGTTTTTATTGGAGAATGCCAGAGGTATTTCCAATTATGTGGACTAGAACAATCCAGCCAAAGTATGATGATCAAATGTTTAATCGCAAAAGAGTTGTTGCCAATTTATGAAGCAATAGAAGAAAATGTAATTTGTTTTGAAGACAGATTGAAAAAGGCTTTCAAGAAACCAACGACGTTGGTTGGGGATTTTCTAACCCTCTGCAATTATGAAAAGAACGATGATACTGCTCCAGTATATTTCGAAAAAATAGAAAAGATGGTTGACCAAGTTCTGAAGCACAAATGGGACAAGAAAGAATTAATGTCATATTTTTTGGTCCATTGTATCAAAGACAAGGATACACAGAAAGAAATAAAGATGAGAGATGCGATGAGCGTCGACGAAATAAAAGGAGTGATAAAGAAGGTCGATGATATAAACATTGAAGTATCCGGAATTTCAGTTTTGAATAGAAGGAAGGAAACGTTTGCAAGTATTGTCAAGACGAGACAAGGATTTGCCGATAGACAGAACCAAAGCAGAACTTTTACAAATTCACAACGAAGTGAACACAGATATGATTCAACACCGAGGATGAAAGCCGATAATTTCCAGAACAGATTCCAACAAAGAGAAATGCCGGTTAGAAGCAGATCAGTTATTACATGTTGGAATTGTCAGGAGGTGGGTCATATGAGTCGAGAATGTCGGAAACCAAGGGTTCAGAAATGCTTCCAATGTGGAAAAAAAGGGCACCAATCCAGAGAGTGCAATCAGAGATTACAGAATGCAGAGATGAGAAGTTTTGCGTGTAAAGATATTGGACACAACAGAAGAGAATGCCCATCAATATCGTGCTCAGGATGCGGTAGAAGAGGCCACCTACGATTTCAATGCTGGAATCAGACAGACAGAAGAAGATACGCAGACGAGCGGGGACCACCGAGACGGACACAGGTAGCCGCGTTTCAGACTGATCAAGCCGAGAACGACGAAAAGATTTCATGCCAAGACGAAGACTACCCAAACCAAGAAGCTCCATCGTTGGGCGAGATGATCGGAGCAATGAATTAATGGGTAATAATGACGATTGTGTATGCCAGTATAATTGTATAAGTAAATATAAATATATTAATAGTATTAGTAGTAAAGTGAATAGTATAATTCCTTTTGTAAATAATGTATATAATGTAGAAAATATTAATAATAACGTGAATAGTATAAGTCCTTTAGTAGATAATTTAAATAAAGTAAATAATAAAATGTTGGATGAGAATAATGTAATCAGAAATAATGGTAGCAGTAGAATTGTAGGAAATATCGAAATAGTTGGAAACAATAATGAGCTAGAAACAAATTTTAAAAAAGCGAATCAATGTGATATAATAGAAAGTGTAAAAAATAAAGTTACGGATATTCATGATGCAATTATTTTAAATATGCCTAATGAAAACAATTTTGAAAAAATAAAAATTGATGACGATAATAAAAAAGAATGTAAAAATAATTGTACTCAGATTTTATCGATAGATGACGTAAAAAAATTAAAAAAACCAGAAAATATGATTTATGTACATAATGAAAAGAATAAAATATTTGATACATGTGACTGTAAAATACAATATAGAAGTGAAACATATTTGAAGAAGGATGAGTATAATATTGTTTATGATAAAATGGGTGGACGTCCAAGTGTAATAATAGGCATAAATAATTACTTAAAGAATTGTTTGTTGGATACAGGAGCTAGAATGAATGTGATTGATAGTTCGATTATAAAGGAGATCGGAAATCCAGTTTTAAACGAACACGGAGACAAAATCTGGTGCGCAAATGGTAGTCCATTAAAAACTTTGGGAAGAATCAAGCTTAGAATAAATATAGGAAGTAGAAAAGAAAATATTGTTTTTGTAGTAGTTGAAAATGTATCTCCATCGATAATTGGAGGAATCGATTTATTACGTAGGTTTGACATAAAACTAATGAAAGTTATCGGAAATAACATCGAAAATGCAAGCGAATATAATAATATGGAAATATGCAATATTGAAGCCAAATTTGGGAAAAGAACGAGTGATGAACTTCGATTTAAAAGAGCAATAGAATTAATAGTGTTAGAAGAAGACATAGTTTCACAGAAATCTTTATTCACTACAAAAATCTAAGCGGAGCACACAATCGTTATACTATTTATAGTACATTGAATTGCGTAATCTACAAAAGGGAGAATTATTAGTTTAAGTGATACTGTTGACACAGAAGACAAACATACTTACTTAATTTAGTTATACAAGCATTCCCGCATCATTCAATAGATATCAAGGTCTAGTGACCTGGTTATGTAAGTAATTCGTTGGAAATTATTATATCATCTTACATCCCCCTCCATTTAAAACTTTTGAGCCATTCTACATTTTGAATTATTTCTTTGCCTTGCTTATTCTTTAGAACATAGCTTCTGTCATGTCGTTTTCCAGTTATTTCATAAGGCCCTTCATAACGTTCATCCATCTTTCTAGTATTTTCTTTTTTAACCACTACTTGGTCTCCAACTTCAAAATTCCTAAAATTTTGTGTAATTAAATTCTTTGCTATGTTTTGTTTATGTTTAATTCCCTCCACGATCTCCCTTCTCCGATTATTAGCATCATTATTTTGTATATCCAAATTCTCTTTATCCATCCATTGTCTACAAATATTCCGCCCAAATATTATTTCAGAGGGCGAAAATCCGGTTGTCTGCTGTATCGTCGCATTTAACATAAATTCCACATCTGGCAATATTTCTGCCCAATCTTTATGCCGTTTGTCTTTTAACGTAATTGCAATTGCATCCCTTATAGTTCTAAATTGCCTCTCAACTAAACCGTTTGTACTATGATGATATATGGGCTTGAATATATTATTGTAATATGATGCGTTTCAACACTTCTAAAAGGAGTTGAGATTCAAATGTTTTTCCTCTATCGGAGTGAATGATTTTAGGGGCACCAAATTTCAAAATCCAATTTTCTCTTAAAATCTTTGCCGTCGTCTTTTCATCCTGATGAGCAACTGCCGTCAATGATATATACCTACTGAATTGATCAATTATAGCTAAAATATATTGTTTTCCATGAATTGTTTTCTTAAATGGTCCGCAGAAATCAATAAATATCTCTTTGAAAACTTCATCTGTACTCTGTTTAATCAGCGGTTCTTTTGTTCGTCTTGTCCACGTCTTCCGTTTCTGACACTGTTCACAATTTTCAATCACTCTTCTAACTTCATTTTCACTAATTTTCATTTTCATATTTTTCCGTGCATATTCGTAAATTTTTTTTTACCCCTGCGTGACATAAGTCTTTATGTATATTAAAAATTATACCTTCGTTATTTACTTTTATTTCTTGGTCCATATTTTCTATGGCCAATATTTTAGTTTTATTTTTATCTACCTTGGGGTTTTCATGAACTGTTTGGCACTGACTACATGAAGTACAGTCTTTTCTTGATAGGGCATCTGCGTTAGCATGCAATTCTTCTTTTCTGTATTCTAATTTGATATCTAGCCCACTTAAATAGTTAATCCATGTTTGGAATTGTGCTGTAATTGGCTTTTTTGTATTTATCATAGCTTTATGATCGGTTCTTAAAGTAAATCTTTTTCCATATAGATAGTGTTTGAAATGCTGAGTAAAATGATAGATTGCAAGCAATTCCTTTCGCGTAATGCAGTAACCGATTTCGTGCTTATTCATTGTCTTTGATCCATATGCAATAACTTGTTCTTGTCCATTACTACTCAACTGCGAAAGCACTCCCCCAATCGTATCGAAACTAGAATCTGTATCTAAAATAAAGGTTTTTCGTAAATCCGGAAATCCTAGTACTGGGGTAGACGTTAACGCTTTCTTTAGCGTGTTGAAATTTGTTTCACATTCTTCAGTCCATATAAGTTTATCTTTATTAGACCCACATAACCTTTCTAATGGTCTTGCATACTTGGCGTAATCTTTAACAAATTTTCGATAATAATTTGTTAAGCCTAGAAAGCTTCTTAAACGTTTAATACATTTTGGTTTTCATATTCTTGCATTGCTTTTATCTTTTCATAATCTGTCTTAATACCATTTTTATTTATAATGTGTCCCAAAAATTTTATTTCTAGTTTGTTAAAACAACATTTTTCTAAGCTTATTTTCAAACCAGCTTCTTGAATCTTTCGAAAAACTCTTTCTAGTCTTTTTTTATGTTCGATTTCATTGTCTGCAAATATAAGGATATCGTCTAAATAGACAATTGCTTCTCTCCAATTAAGATCACCCAAAACTTGAGTCATTAATTTTTGAAAAGTTGCTGGGGCAGCTGCAATTCCAAAAGGCATTCGGTTAAAACAATATTGACCATCTTTTGTTGAAAATGCAGTCTTTATTTTTGATTCCTCTTCTAATTCCACTTGATAATAAGCATTACCAAGATCGATAGTGCTAAATATCTGTGCTCCATTTAGGATATCCATCATCTCTTCAATATTTGGTATTGGAAATCGAGGTCTCTCCGTAATTGCATTTAGTGCCCGAAAATCCAAACATATTCTAATATCTGATTTATTCTTTTTTAACACACATACCAATGGGCTATTCCACACCGAGTCACATTTTTTTATAATTCCTGCTTTTTCCATGTCTTTTAGCATGTCTTGTATTTTGTGAGCAATATGAATCGGCTGACGTCTAGGATTAATTGTCACTGGGCTACCTCTAGTAACTATCTTATGTTTAATTAACTGTGTTTTTCCTACATCCCATTTATTTTTCATGAATATATCCGAAAATTCTTTAAGTAATTTATTAATCGTTGGGTCGATAATTCCTTTCAAATTGTTTTCCTCTAAATTCATTAATTGATTTTTTAATTTTACTTTAGTTACTGCCTGTAATTTAATATCAAAACAATTCATCATTTCTACGCCTGCAATTACGCTCGGGTTAATCTTATTTGCCACAAAGAATCTTATTACCAATTCTAATCCCGAAATTCTCACTTTTAGTAATATTGTTCCTATGATTTTAAGTGTGCTCTCGTTTGCACATGTAACCATAATATTGGATTCCCCTATTTTATCACGCATCTTTAATTTACTAATAACATCTTCGCTAATCACGTTTATTCTAGCCCCGGTATCCAAAAGACAATCAACTTTTATTTTATTTTCCAACCAAATACCTACACTAGGTCTGCCATTCATTCTTTCGTAAACGAATTTAGGTGCAAAAGGTATTTCTTTATTTTCATTAACTTTATTATTAATTATATCGATACTCATAATCTTATCAATTTTGTTATTAATTTCATAAAAACTATATTCAAAATAATTTTCAAAGTCAAAACATTCACAATCATTCATAATTACATCATTAATTTTTAAATCATCTTTAAATTCATTCATTACGGAAATCTTGAAATCACAAGCATTCAAATTCAAACATTCTGTGTCAACAATATACTTACTTAAACCAAATTTATGGCTCCTAGCAACTCCCTTGAAACTGGAGCCTCCCCTTTTAGCTGTTCGCAATCTTTTTGCATGTCATCCTGTTGAATCAGTTCTCCTTCCTCGTATTCGTAGTCGTATATCGCATTGCATTGTCTTCGATGTGGTCCTCTGTCTGAAGATTGGTTTCTGCTTTGATATTGTCCTCTGGATCCAAATTGTTTTTGATTTCTATCATAATTTCTTCCGTTGTAATATGCTTCTGTTTTAACTGAATTTCTTCTGATGTCCCAACATTGATACTTGAAATGACCATTTTTGGAACATTGAGAGCATTTTACGTTTGGGCATTCTGCTCGAATATGTCCTTGCTCTCCACACGCCCAACATCTCTGCAGTTTAAATCGCCTGGTCCCGTTCTTCCAGTCACTTTTATTTGGCATATTGAAGTTCACGGCCTCATTGGTTCTAGAGTTAGAAAATATTGGCGTCTTATTCTGTTGGTACAACTGAGTTTTTCTCGGACTTTTGACTGTCTCCGCATATGATTTATTTTCATGTAGAGGCTAAGGATTGTTCACTTGAAAGTTCTTTTTGAATTTCTTCCATTCTTGATATCACTTCCTTGGCCTTATCTACTGATTTAACTTCTCTTAATTTCAATTCTTTTTTTGTTTCCATATCTTCCATTGCATTCTGCATTAAAAATAACATTAATGCCGGTTTTGTTAATTTGTGTCGAAGAACATTGTCGACGAGCTTTTCCACTTTATTGAAAAATTCGGTGCACGAGTCATTTCCTTTTCGATATCTTAAAGCTGCGTCTAGATCCATGGCTAGGTTTTTCCTTGGCTCGAACGCTTTTCTTAATCTTTCTTCATAGCCTGAATAATCGCTCTGTACTTCTTCATATTTCTGGATCAACTCTAGTGACAGAAAGGCCTTGGTAACAATTTCTTGAATTTCTTGCGGTTGTTGAGTGAGTTCGAAAAATCTCTTCAATTCCAAAATAAAAATTTCTAAATCACCATTTGGCAGCAATTGATTAGGTGGCTTGATATAGTTCTGGAGTCCTGGCGTGGTCGCCATGTTAGAAGAAGACATAGTTTCACAGAAATCTTTATTCACTACAAAAATCTACTATATATAGTACATTGAATTGCGTAATCTACAAAAGGGAGAATTATTAGTTTAAGTGATACTGTTGACACAGAAGACAAACATACTTACTTAATTTAGTTATACAAGCATTCCCGCATCATTCAATAGATATCAAGGTCTAGTGACCTGGTTATGTAAGTAATTCGTTGGAAATTATTATATCATCTTACAAATAGGATTAAGGTGTGACAACAAACTTTATGAAGTAATAAAAAAAATGCCGAAGTATTTATGATAGATAAGTGGGATATAGGCAAAACCAATCTATTAAAGCATGATATTAAAACTGTTGAAGGACCAATCCATTTGAATCCAAGAAGACAGCCAGCCCACCTAGAAGAAAAGATTGAAGAAGCTATTAAAAATTTGGAAGAAAACGGCATAATTAGTATTAGGAGGTTCATCCTGTAAAACATTAAAATCAGTTTTTGTTTCCATAAATTTTATTTCAATAAATATCAAAATCAAATTATATCTTCTTTAATCTTTCTTATTTAAACAAATTTTCTACGAAGATATTTTTAATTAAAATATCTTCTTATTTTGTTTTTTTAAAAATTACTCTAAACTTTAATTTTTAAAATTTTCAATTTAAAAATTTCTTCATCATAAAACTTCCTCATATCCCCCTTCTTAAGAAATTTTTAAGTTTTTTCACATTTCTTTCGATCCTTTTTCCATCTTCATTTCTTAAGATGTATCGTCTGTCATGCACTTTCTCTATCACTTTGTACGGACCTTCATACCTGTCCTGGCCTTTGTGGCGTGTTTCTACTTTTACTAATACTTCTTCTCTTACATTGAATTTTCTCCTTGTTTGTTCTTCTAGTTCTTCCTTTATCGGTATTTCTTTGGACCCGTACCATTTTTCCCTGCTAATCTTTTTTCCAAAAACTATCTCTGCCGGCTTTTCCCTGTCGTTTTTTGTTTGGTTGCATTTAAAGTGAATTCGACTTCTGGTAATATCTCTGCCCAATCCGTCTTCTTTCTATCCTGTAAAGTAGCATTTATCAAATCCCGTATTGTCCTGAATTGTCTTTCTATCTGACCGTTTGTTTGGTGATGGTATGGACTCGAAAAACATAATTTAATATCTAGCATCTTTGTGAATTCTCTCATCATTCCTGTTCAAACGCCTTTCCGCAATCAACTCTTATCTCCTTTGGGCATCCAAATCTTGAAATCCACTTTTCTTTATTGTTTCTTCGTCTTGTTTTGTTATCGCTGTCAAGACTTGATACTTACTATACTGATCTATTATGCCCAATATATACTTCTTACGTCCTTTTGTTTCTGCCAACGGTCCACATATATCCACGAATATAATTTCGAACATTTCCTTCGAATCTTGTCTTTTTACTGGTTCTTTCGTTGTTATTGTTAAAGCCTTGGTTTTTTGACAAATCTCACAACTTCGAACAATCTCCTGAATCTTACTCCACAGGTGTTTTCCAACATATCTATCTTTCATATAATCGGCTATCTTCTCGACTCCAGCATGACACAATAGTCTATGTATTTCCTTTATTGTTTCTTCTAACTCATTTTCAGGTATCATCGTTTTCTTTCGTACTTCTTCTACAATTCCATGTTGGATGTTGCTTCTTCCCTCTTCTCTGATCGTGTCTAGTAATCTTGTTTTTATCTTTCCTTTATTGTTTCTTCTAACTCATTTTCAGGTATCATCGTTTTCTTTCGTACTTCTTCTACAATTCCATGTTGGATGTTGCTTCTTCCCTCTTCTAGTAATCTTGTTTTTATCTTTCCTTTCTTAGCTTCTTCGTGGGCCATTTGACATTGAACACACGTGTCACATTTAGTTCTCGACACCATGTCTGCATTTTGGTGATTAATACCCTTTCTGTATTCTACTCTTATATCTAAACTGCTCAAATAATTGATCCATGTTTGGAATTGTGAAGTAATCGGCTTCTTGGTTGTCATCATAAACGTGATTGCCTTGTGGTCTGTCCTGAGCGTGAATCTTCTTCCGTAGAGATAGTGCTTAAAATGAATGCAAAAATAATATACCGCCAATAGTTCCTTTCTTGTAATACAATATCCTTTCTCGTGGCTCGTCATCGAGTGTGATCCATACGCAATTACTCTTTCCTTTCCATCTTTATCTCTTTGTGAAAGTACTGCTCCAATGGTATCGAAACTAGCGTCGGTATCTAAAATGAACTCCTTTTTCAGATCCGGAAAACATAAGATTGGCGCCGTCGTGAGTGCTAATTTCAATCCCTCAAACACGCTATTCGTTCCTTCACTCCATTCTAATTTTTTGTTACTTGGTCCGCTACATAATTGTTCTAACATCCTTGCCTTCTTTGCATAATCACTGATGAATCTTCTATAATAATTGCAAATACCTAAAAAGCTTCGGAGTTTCTTTACGCAATTAGGCTTCCCAAAGTTCTGTATGGCCTGAATTTTAGATGGATCTGTCTGTACTCCTTCCTTGCTGATTATGTGTCCTAAGAATCTGATTTCTTCCTTTATTATTTGGCATTTTTCTGGATTAATCCTTAGGCCTGCTTCCTCAATCGCCTTTAACACTTCTCCGAGTATTGTATAGTGTTTCTCTTTACTGCTTGAATAAATCAAGATGTCGTCCAAATACACCATTGCTCCCTTTATTTTGCCTAATAGTTTTGTCATCATTTCTTGGAACGTACCTGGTGCTGCTGCAATTCCAAACGGCATTCTGTTGAAACAATATTGTCCGTTCTTTGTTGAGAAAGCTGTTTTTTCCTGTGATTCTTCTTCTAGTTCCACTTGGTAATATGCATTACCTAGATCGATTGAGCTGAAAAAGACGGATCCTCCTAACAAATCCAACATCTTGTCTATGTTTGGCATTGGAAATGCCTGCCTCTCTGTTACCGCGTTCAGCTGTCTAAAGTCCAAGCATAGTCTAATATCCTTTTTCTCTTTTTTCCATACACATATTAGCGGTGTATTCCATGGAGAGTTACATTTCCGTATAATTCCATTTTCGTACAAATTTTGTATTGCTTCTTCAATCTTTGATTCCAAATTTAGTGGTTGGCGATATGGTTTTATGTTTATCGGCTCACCTCTTGTAACTATCTTCTGTTTTACCAAATGTGTGCGACCCACATCCCATTTATCTGCCATAAACACGTTTCCACTGTTTGTTATAATTTCCTTTAATTTGCTATCTTCATTGATCTTTAACTGCTCCAACTCTCGTATCAATCGTTCTTCATCCTTTATTTTTCTGTCAAATTTTGCTTCAATGTTACAAATATAGTTCTTGTCTTTTTCACTAGCCTCGATATCTTTAATTTTTAACAGTCTAAATCCAAATGTTTCTTGTAATTCGATTCCTCCAATCACACCTGGTGTCACTTTCTCCGCCACAATGAATATAACTTCCTTCGAAACATTTCCAATGGTTACTTGCACCTTCGTTTTTCCTATTGTCTCGATCGTACTCTCGTTTGCGCATCGTAACTTATCGTCACTTTTCGTCAATTGTTGTCCTCGTAGCTTGTTGAAACAGTTCACACTCATTACATTGATTCTTGCCCCAGTGTCTAATAAACAGTCGAAATTTTCCCCATTCATCCTTACTGTTATACTAGGCCTTCCTTGCATTCTGTTATACAAAATTTCAACAACCTGCTCCGTTTCAATGGTTCCAATTCTTTCCACTTCCTCTTCAAACATTTCTCTCTTTAGGAACCTGTATACTTTCTCGCTTACCCTTCCAACATTCTCCCACTTTTCTGCCCCTTGAGGATATCCCATCAAATTTTCTGTTAGAATATGGCTCCAACCAACTCCTCTACTGGTGGAGCCCTGCTGTTTCGGTACGTCTTCCTAAAATTATCTTCATTTGTCTCTACACACGATTCCTTTTCTTCTTCTTCCTCGATACCATTTATCCGACTGTATCTGTTTCCCGTGAATCTTTGTCTCTCCGTCGCTCTCCCGTACCTCATCTTTGTATAACACTCCTCGGATCTATGACCATTTCTGCTACATCTTTCACAACGTATTTCCTGACACAATCTTCTTATATGACCTTCTTTCCCATACCCAAAACATCTTGGAGCTTTTTTATCTGGACGGTTTCTACTTATATGTCCGCTTCTATGACATGTCCAGCATTCTATTTTACCTTTTATTGGACAATCAATTTTCGTGTGTCCTATTTTGTGGCATAACCAGCATTCTGGCATTTCTCTTCGGATACTTTCTTCTCTCTGTTCTTTCTTCTTGTATTGTACTCTTCCCTGTGGTTCCTGATAGACCACTCTGGCGTAACTTTTCATACTGTTTATCTGCTCTCTTTGCTTGTCTACTTTGTCCATCAGAGTTAGTGTTTCCTTTATTTCTTCTGTGCTTTTTATCTTCCGTAGTATCACTTCTTTCTCAACTTCTTTATTCTCCGCACATACTATTAACATCCTTGCTGTTAATTTCTCTTTGGTAAATTCTTTATTTTCGAACAACCTATCAACAAGGTCCTCCACCTTTTTAAAATACGTTCTATTTCTTCACCCTTCCGCTTGTAATTCAACAAGTTTTGTAGATCCTTTAAAACATCTCTTTCACGATCGAATGCCAATCGCAACCTAGCCTGGAATCCTTCGGCTTTTTTCAGTGTTTTGGCGTACACTTCCAGGAGATCCTCATCAATCATGCAAGATGTTAATCTTTCCTGGTCTTTCTTCTGCGTGATTCCCTTGGCGTCGAAATAAATTTCGCATCTTTTAATGAACTTTTCCAAATCGTCCCCTTGGCAGAATACCTTTGGTAGCAATCTTTCGGTGATTGCGTCCGTGTTTACCGCTGCCACCATATTAGGAGGTTCATCTTGTAAAACATTAAAATCAGTTTTTGTTTCCATAAATTTTATTTCAATAAATATCAAAATCAAATTATAACTTCTTTAATCTTTCTTATTTAAACAAATTTTCTACGAAGATATTTTTAATTAAAATATCCTCTTATTTTGTTTCTTTAAAAATTACTCTAAACTTTAATTTTAAAATTTTCAATTTAAAAATTTCTTCCTCATAATTAGGAAGTCTGACTCACCGTGGAATACGCCGTTAGTATGTGTCTGGAAGAAGGAGAAAAATGATATTCGATTATGTTTAGATTTTAGAAGTTTAAATAAAATGACAGAAAGACAAATCTTCCCAATGCCTAATATCGAACAGATGTTAGATTCATTAAATGGATCAATGTACTTTAGCACCATTGATCTGGGAAGCGCGTATTATCAGGTGAATTGACAGCAAATTCGCAAGAAAAGACAGCGTTCTCAACAAGATCTGGGCAGTTCTGCTTTAATAATATGCCATTTGGAATTGCTGCTGCTCCAGCTACATTCCAAAAATTAATGAATATGGTTTTAAGAAAATTTTTATGGAAAATTGCTATAGTGTATTTAGATGATATTTTAATATTCTCAAAAGACAAAGAAGATCATATAAAAAGAATAAATGAAGTATTAGAAAAAATAAAAGAAGCAGGATTGAGAATAAATCCTGAAAAATGCAAATTTTTGGTGAAGGAAACAAAATTTCTTGGTCACATTATAACTTGCGAAGGTGTTAAAGTCGATGAAGCTAAAATAGAAGCAATAAAAGGGTTTCAAAGACCAAAATGTTTAAAGCAATTGAGGAGTTTCTTAAGACTGTGTAATTATTACAGAAAATTTATAAAAAATTATTCAAAATTCGCAAGAATATTAGAATCGATGTGCGGAAACAATAAAGACAAGTTAGTTTGGTCACAAGAATGTCAGAAAGTTTTGAGGAATTGAAGAAAGCACTATCAACTACACCAGTTCCAATATATCCTGATTATGAGAAAGAATTATTTTGGATACGGATGCTAGTTTCGACACTATAGGAGCTGTTTTGTCACAGATTGATGATCTAGGTAATGAACGTGTTATTGCCTATGGTTCACATACGATGAGTAAACATGAAATAGGATACTGTATCACGAGAAAGGAACTTTTAGCAATTTATTACTTTGCACAGCATTTTAAGCACTATCTTTACGGCAAGCGATTCCAGCTAAGAACGGATCACAAGGCTATAACATTTATGATGACAACAAAAAATCCTATAACGGCACAATTTCAGACATGGATAAACTTCTTGAGTAGTTTAGATATGGATATTAAATATCGAAAAGGAATTGACCATTCGAACGCTGACGCATTATCGAGAGATAAATGTGGGAAATGTACACAGTGTATGGAAATCCATGAAGATGCCAAGACAGAGAAAGTAAAAACCAGATTGTTGGCAATGACAGCCACTAAACATGGATTGCAATGGCAAAAAGGTAATGAAGAGATAGAACATATGAGAAAAGCAATAGATAAAAATGAGACTACAAAATTTAAAATCATCGAAGATTTAATTT
>CAUHTR010004629.1:0-34815 GCA_959609185.1 Schmidtea polychroa | reverse complement strand
TGCGAGGCACGATAAGGAAATCAAACGGATGAAAAGTCGAAGGGAAGAGGGTGAAATAATGATCACCAATGAGAAAGAGGACGATACAAACAGATCAGAAAATATTGAGCAACCACATATTGGGTTATATGATAATCAAAGAGAACAATTGACAGAATTGAGAAATAATATTGAAATTAGAATCCCAGGTGAAAATGGTAATTGTCATTGTGTTCCAAGGAAAACCTATGGATGTTACGGGTTAGAACTTGACGACATATTGGAAGGGTTAAATGAAGCAAGGCCCAAATTACAAATAGTGATAAATGATGCGATAATAAAGGCATTATGTGGACACAGGAGCAGCAGCTTCTATGATTCGTGAAGATCAGTTAACCGGAAACCAAAGAAAAATATCGTGGGCACAAGAGATAGTAATTTCATTATCATCACATTACATACCATTAAAAGGAGATATCGAATTAACAGTCCACTTTTCGGATCAAGTGGTTGAACATGTCTTCAAGGTAGTAGCAGAATGTAAATGCGTATGTGTCCTTGGAATATACATACTCAAAAAGTTAAAAAACTGTGTAATCGATTTAACGGATAGTACAGTCAAACGGAAGGCAATATATCAAGACGCAAGATTTACTGAGGTAATTGCATTAGAGACATTTGAACTAGAGTACCAAAGTGATCATATAATTCCAGTAAAAGTTAATGTTAAAAGTGAGGACACTTTCATTTTCGAGCCTGAAACGGCAATATCACGAAATCATAATGTAATGTTAACAGACGAGTGTGTAATTCCAAATAATGGGATAATTCCAATAAGAATCGCGAATTATGAAAGAAATAAAGTAAAAA
The DNA here is from genome assembly GCA_959609185.1 of Schmidtea polychroa. Lineage (NCBI taxonomy): Eukaryota > Metazoa > Platyhelminthes > Tricladida > Dugesiidae > Schmidtea > Schmidtea polychroa. The sequence goes on along the minus strand of CAUHTR010004629.1, from coordinate 33,966 downwards.
TTCACAAAGGTACAAAATTGGGAAAGTTGTTCAAAGGTGAATTAGAGTAAACACTTGAAGTAGGTGAGATGTCGATGACGAGTGATGTCGGTGAAAGAATGGTCGAACAGAGTAAAGCAAATAATATTAAATTTTATGATAAATTAAAATAAATAATAATTATCTAAACGAAACACAACAACTACAACTACAAATATTACTTGACGAATACAGTGATGTTTTTGCAAAAACACGAATTTGATTTAGGAGATACTGATATTATCAAACATGTAATCGATACGGGAATGCTAGACCAATAAAACAGAGACCCTATAGTGTACCATATAAATTAAGGGAGGAAATAAACGACAAATTAAAGAATTAAAAGAGGCAGGCGTAATAAAACAAAGTTTTTCACAATGGGCATCACCTATTGTACCGGTTAAAAAGAAAGACGGGGAAATTCGAATGTGCATTGATTATCGTAAATTAAATGATGTAACAGTAAAAGATTCTTACCCATTCCCGAGAGCACAAGAACAATATGATAAACTTAGGGATACTAAGTATTTCACAGTAATAGATGCAAATAAAGGTTACATGCAAATTCAAATGGAAGAGGGGGATGCGGAAAAAACTGCTTTTGTCATTGAGGATGGTTTATATGAATATACAAGGCTACCGTTTGGGTTAACTAATGCGCCAGCAACGTTTCAACGTTTAATGAATACAGTACTAGTAGATGTACAACATTGCGCAGTATATATGGATGACATATTAATATCGTCAAAAACATTTGAGGAAACACTTAAAAGATATAGCAAATGTATTACAAAGATTGAGAAAAGCAAGAATTAAAATAAAACCCACTAAATGTAAATGGGCAGAACCTTCAGCATTATTTTTAGGACATATAGTCACAGTAGATGGTATAATACCTAACCCCGATAAAATTGAAGTAGTTAAAAAATTTCCAGTTCCAAAAACCTTACAACAAGTACAGGGGTTTTTAGGTCTCACAGGATATTATCGTAAATTCATACAAGATTATGCAAAAATAGCAGCACCACTAATCGAATTAACAAAAGGAGTCAAAACAAAGGGAGAGAGTAAGGGAGTGTTAATAGTGCAGGAAATTAACGATAAAATTAACAAGCCACAAAAGAAATGGAAAGATGAACATCAAAAAGCTTTTGATCAACTAAAAGAAAAATTAATAACAGCACCGATACTAAGATACCCAGATTTTAAAAAACAGTTTATTGTCATGACAGACGCCAGCGGGAAGGCCGTAGGGGCAGTCTTAGGACAAGAAGAAGAAAAGGGTAAAGATTATGTAATAGCTTATGCAAGCAAAACATTAAAAGGAGCACAGATTAGGTACTCAACAATTGAGAAGGAATGTTATGCTATAGTTTTTGCATTAAAACAATTCAAGCCATACATATATGGAACTGAGGTAGTGATTAGAACAGACCATAAACCATTAGAAGGGTTATGGAAACATAAAGATACATCTAGCAGATTGTTAAAGTGGGCAATGAAAATACAAGACATGCACATAAAGATTGTATACAAACCAGGCAGAATAAACAGGAATGCAGATGCATTATCACGAATTCCAGAGTTGGGAGCACTAGAAGTTTTTGCATTAGTAACTGAAAAACCAATAGAAATATATGAGGAACAAATGAAAGACCCAGACCTCTTCAAAATAAGAGAAGAAATAAAAAGGGAACTAACCAAAAATATAAAATCTGTAAGAAGTTAGTTGTTATTGAGGATTTTAGCGGTAAACAATTAATAGTAGTACCACAAAGATTAAGACAAATTCTTCTATTACAATATCACGATGGTGCTTTAGGAGGTCATTTATCAAGTAGGAAAACAGCAAGCAGGTTGATGCAAAAATATTATTGGGAAGATTTAAAAAAAGATGTCAAGAGATGGTGTAATGCATGCACAATATGCGCAACCAGAAAAAATACAGGAACAAAGACTAAAGCACCGTTACATCCGATCCCAGCTACAACATCACCAATGGAACTGTGCGCAATGGATTTTTTGTGTAAACTACCCACAACAATTAATGGGAATAAGCACATACTAGTTTTTAGCGATTATTTCACCAAATGGGCAGAAGCATTTCCCACTAAAGATGAAACAGCAGAAACAGTAGCCAAACTACTTGTAGAAAAGATAATCTTTAAAATTGGTACACCGAGAAAATTATTAACAGATAAAGGGAAAAATTTCATGAGTGAAACTATAAAAAGAGTAGCTAACATATTTAACATGCATAAAATCAACACAACAGCATACCACCCTCAAACTGATGGCTTAGTGGAAAGATTCAATGGGACATTGCTAAGTAGATTAGCCGTGTTTGTTGGAAAAAACCAAAATGATTGGGATGAATACGTTAATCAGTGCACATACATTCATAATATCACACCAAACGAGACAACGGGATATTCACCATATTTTTTAATGTTCCTAAGAGAGCCTACGACACCGATTGATACAATTTTTGAACCTCGAGTATCACAATATTTAGATACACCAGATTATGTAACATTAATGCAAGAGAGACTACAAGATGTATACAAAGTTGCAAATTTAAAAGTTAAATTTAGACAAGAACAATATAAGGCAGATTACGATAAAAATAGCAAACCTCATAATTTTAAAGTGGGAGATAAGGTTAGACTTATGTCTCCACAAGTAGGTAAAGGTAAAACAACTAAATTAGCAAGACCATTTAAAGGACCATACGAGGTAGTAAAGGTAGTACATGAAAACCTGCATTTACAAAAACATAAAAATGAGGATCCTATAATAGTACATGTTAACAGATGCAAATTAGCAGAAACAGAGTTAGTAGAAAAACCACCTCACAAATATGGATTACGATCACAAAAAGCACTGATGATGGCAGTGACATTTTTAACAATTATAGGGTTGTGTAAATCAGCTGAAGTAGAAAACGAGAACATACACTCAGTAGAATACATGGCTGAAGATATCTTAATCAACATTTCACCATATAAAATTAGAGTATATAACTTAAATAAATCACCAATAAGAGACCTGTATCTAGAAACAAGGGATAATATACCCACTCTTATGAAAAAAATTGAAAATAGATCAACTAACGAATTTGAAAGAGGAGATAGTGTCGAATTCAGAGATCTACAACCCAACACCAAGTACACACTTTGTGCACAATGGAATACATTAATTGACACATCACAGATAAGGTGCAAAAGAATAAAAACTACAAAAATAAACAGACTTAGAATAAGAAAACCAAAAAGAAAGAAGATATCAACAACCAAAAAAACAACTACTATAAATTCAACACCCACACATCCTATATCACAAACGATAACGAATATGTATAGGAAAACGACATTTAAAGCGGTTAGACAAATATATAAAAAATTAATAATGAAAAATCCAAGACAGCCTGATAGGGAACTGATAAAATTACCTACAGGAAAACCGATAGTTATAAATAATTGGAACGAATTACAAGTCTTTCAAAAGAAAGCAAGTAAACCACAATGGCCTTTTTATGTAATAGCTACAAGTGTAGTATCATTTGCGATTTTAGCAAGTGTCACTAGTGTACAAGTTTATAAAAAGTACAAGTGGAAAAGGCAGCGGTATCGGCACCGACTGGTCAAAGAAGCACCAGGGCATTTTCACTTGGACAAATATATCCCTGGACAATATACTCTGTCCACACTGGTATAATAACTGGTATAATTACATAAATTGGTCAATGATATATAATAAAAGTATATATATTAATATTTATATAACTGCGTATAAGGTTAAACCTCAAATGCGCAACAAGCATAATTATTTATTATTTGTTTTTAGAATAGTAATAAGAAGTTTATCGAATCAATTCAATCAAATCAATCTCCAAATAAATCAGTCTAATCAAATCGATCCTCCAATAACCCAAAATCAAATCAGCCAATCTAATCAATCCAATCGACAAGAAAATAATCGTCTTTATTCAAACAAATCAATGCACCCACATACGTCAGTTCACATGCATTCTCAAAGAACAAAACCTCAGCGAAATCCTGAAACTCAGAAAATAAGGCAATATGTGCCGATGTTACAGAAACACTACCACAGTTTCTATAAAAACCTGCAAAATAAGATCAGCACAGATGGCACTCCCATTACTATTAGAAGTTTCCCCAACCAAGTATGCATTCCTAATGATATGAAAATCGAGATAGAAGAAAGGGAATTGCATCTTATCAAATTTAACGAAGCAAGAAGAGTCAAATTAAGAGAATTAATCGGAGCGTATGACAAATTCCCCAATGCAGAGGAGGCTGCAAGAGCTGGAAAGAAAGTGCCCCATAGAATTTTATTTCACATCACAAAAACAGAGGTAGCAATATGCCAACAGAGGATACCAATAATCACCACGAGCAATTGCACCATAACAATAAAAACTACAAAAAATGATCGGAGTGTCCCAAACGACTACAATGAATTGATAGTCCAAATGAACAGCCTACCCTGTGTCATAGCGATCGAAATATTATACATACCCACTATCCCAAATCCATTTCAGCAGTTGGAACTCATCAAGTCAAACATTTATATGCATGGAGATTTCATCAGAAGAAAAATGTCATTTACCCACAAAGAATTATCCACGGCGGAGAGACATCATCTGATAATGTTTGTAGATGCAAAATTAGTATGCGACATCAACAATAACTTAAGGCCAGTAGAAGTCAGCATACGGAATTTTAAGGGTGTAACAATATTTGATGAGAAAATTACACCTAGAACGAAAATCCTACATTATTATCCAGAGAAGACAAAGGCCAACAAGGAAAATATCATCGGAAATAAAGATGAATACGAAGCACTGGTCGAAATCCAACAGTTACTTTGCGGAAAAATAGTCGTAGGATTCGACATCATCGGAAAACTCAAAGCTCTCACATTAGATCTCTATAATGTTATGGGAGTTAGAGAAATGTCGGAAGATACATTTATGTGCTCGTACGTCAAAAACGTTGCGCCACACAAGATAAAATTGTCCAACCTGGCATACCAGGTAATCAGACATCACAAAAGGTGGGACAAAGATAAACGCATAAATAGAATGCTGCGTGAACCAGAACCATTTCCAGCATGGCAAACCACAATGATCGTCAAAGTAATATACGCAATCGTAGAAAATCAATGGGAAGAAGTTGTTAAATGGGATTCAGAAGCCTTCAGTGAACAACAAATGAAAGATCAATTATATCCCATTAAAGAAAGTAGTCTGGAGGATATGTCGGACGATGAAGAAGACATTTATATAGAACCATCGCAAATCGAATTGAAATTTAATAAAGATGGGACACGCAGGACTTTCGAAAATGAATTAATGGAAAGCGATGACGACGTAATATTCATCGAAGAGGAGAAAATACGAATACCTGAAGCAACAGTCAAACTGGAATTACAGGAACCAAAATTCCATCCAGGAAAACTAATGGAATGCGACCTCGACTCTGATGAGGAATACTTCTCAATCAACGAGCAAGAGGAGGAAAATATGGATATAGACGAATTAGGACCAGAACCAAATATCGCAATCGAGGAGGAACCCAATTTTATCATACCCAAGGAGAAGGAGCCGATTACAGAAAAGGAATTGACCCGACATTTTGGAAGGCGTATAAATGATGGCGACACATTAAATCTCGCATTGGCAAAAGGGTTCAACAAAACGAGGATGCTGATAAGAGACAGCGAAATCGAGCTGGTACGCAGTATAAGAGATAATGCGGACATTATCTTAACGGCCCAGGGAGGAATGTTAGATGATGAGGGTAGGCCCATCACTACATTTACCCTAGACAAATACTACAGGACAGGGCCCAAAAAATATAGAGTAAATGTGTACGCCGAAGAGCGCAGATAGATAAATATTCTAACAAACAACCCAATTTCAAGCAAATCAATTCAACCCAAAGACAATCCAGCAATCTGAAAACTGACTAAATCGTCGAGCAAACTATGCATATTCTATCTTATCAACAATTGTGTAAATATAATTGACTATTCTATCTTATTAACAATTGTGACAATCCATGTATATTTTATCTTATTTTCCGTCTGAATATTCATATGTATATTTTATCTTATTTTCCGTTTGAATATTTATGTAGAATGTTAATATTTTATCGGGTGTATGTATTTAATAGATTTTATTAGTTAACATCTTAATTATATACAAGGGAAAAATATTCTAATAATTTTAATTTGATATTTCAAATTAATAACAATAAATTTCAAAAATTCAATTTTAATTGTAAACTTCAATTAATTGAATTTCTAGATTTTATTTTTTAGAACAATTGGCTTAGAACAGCTGGGAAATTTCAACAAAAATAACAACACTTTAAATAAATAATCAATTTTAGAATAAGAAAATAAAACTAGAAAATAATAATAATCTTAAGAAAATAATAATCAATTTAATTTTAAGTATGTAAATTAACAACAGCTGTCCGCAAAAAATAGTATAAATAGCGACAACAAATTAGTTTTAGTCGCCCAAAAATAGCGCAAAGATTTTATATTCGAAGGTAAATCCTGAGGATAATTCAATCATTTGAATCAGCACAAAACGATTCACAAATAATAAAAGCTTACGAAGACACAACACGCACACACAACAAATAACAATACATATACTTCTTTTTGCACGCATTTTAGTTGAAGAAATTGATAAACAAGTACCAACTTTTTCAGAATTGTAACTGGATTTTATTTGGTAAATTTTATATTCAATACATTTTATTACATATATATTCGTCTTTGTTTTGATATATATAAGAACCAGTAAGTTGAGTGTTCCCGATTTTCGAGACCTCAACAATGGTACTTTCTCCATTCACCCATTTCGTCTACAAACAATTTAATGCCAACACGTAAATCATTAAAAATTATTCAATTTCCAAACTATTTTCATAGAATGGTTAGAGTTTAATTATATGGCTAAGCCACATCCACTAACTTGCGTTAATGAATAATAATATTGCCTCATTACGAGGATGGCACAAAATATCATGATTTTTAGGCGAGATTCAGGCTTAGAGGCGTCCAGTCTTAATCTCTCGGATGGTAGCTTCGTGCCACTGACCTTTCGACCAAGCACATTTACCAGTGATCCAAATCTGCGGTTCCTCTCGTACTGAGCAGAATTACTATTATCATGACAAATTATATAGTAGGGTAAAACTAACCTGTCTCACGACGGTCTAAACCCAGCTCACGTTCTCTATTAGTGGGTAATTATATATATATATATATATATATATATATATATATATATATATATATATATATATATATATATATATATATATATATATATATTATATATATATATATATATATATATATATATATATATATATATATATATATATATATATATATATATATATATATATATATATATATAATTACTATTCATATTCTGAAACTTATCATTAATCATATATTTTATCATTCTCTTGACTTTCTGACCATATCCAAATTATTTGTCTCTCAATTGCACAGTTCTGTTTCTAATTACAAAAGTTTTGCTCGAGGACTTATTTCAGCTTTTGGCCCTACTTTTATATGTGAAAAAACATTTTCCAAAATGAAATATGTAAAATCAAATTACAGATCCAGCTTTTTCTTATGAAAATTAAAAATGAATTTTAATATGTGGAAGAAATAAATTTTATTGTAAAGATTATTGGTCATAGTTGCATGCTAATGACCATAATCAAATTAAGTAAAGAGTTTATGGCTCGTGCTTACACATGAATGAACTATGATCAAACCACTAATTCAACAAAAAATGATTGAATAAAATCATGGAATAATCTCCATTAAAATATCAGATGAATTGGTGGAGCAGATTAAAAAAAAGAAATGAATGAATTGTTTAGTTGTTATAAATAACTAAAATAATGCCCGATGACATCCAATAAGTAACATCCAAGAAAACATTCGATGGTAACCATATTGCTCTGTTTAGAGATGAAAAATCACTAGCTAAAAAATTACGAGAGAATGTCGGAAATAAGGACGGATTTAGTTGTTTGAATTGTACTCGGGTTAGAAATGCCTATTCGACTATCTCATTCTTGCCTTATCTTCAATGCCTTCCGATTCGCCGTATGTCAGTTCCTTTGCAAATCATGAATCCAAGGCACCTCGTCGTTCATTTGTGTGACAACACGGTTGGCAGGGGATGCTGTATTGTTCTAATAAGAATAAAATCAATCGAGCAAAAGTTAGGATTTTTACTGATTACATTTAAAAAAATAATATTCAAGTGAGGTAACCTAATTTAAAGTAATAATAATTATGTTGATAGTAGATACTGTCCCCACACACATACCATTTTAGTTTTTTCAGAAATTCGGCTGTACATTTAAACGAAAACATGAGTCATAGGGTGAGTCATGGTTTGGAGAACAAAGAAAGTGAGTCATTTCCAAATATTTTTAAACAAAACTATTTTTTTAAAATTTTTATTTTTTTTTCCAAGTCAACCCTTCCAGCTCTTTTGGATTTTTCAAAATTTTGGCTACGTTCATTTAACAAAGAACTTCTATAATTTTTTTTAAAGGATTCTTTTTGATTTTATGGTAACAATTTTTAGCATGTATATATATATATATCAATAAAATTTATAAGTATTTTATTTGAATATACAACATTAATGCTTTTTTAATTTATAAATTTATACCCAGGGATGCTTTCCCAAAATTTATCAACCGGTTCGCAGTGATATTTTCTTACAAATTTTTTTATTTTTTTTATATTAATATTTCCATCAAAATATTATGGTTTGTCAGAGTAGCAGACTAAGTCAAGAATATTTAACTATCGTTCATATTCTTTGCAACAATAATGTAATAGGATAAAAGAGAATAAAAAAATAATCACTTTTATTTTATTTATTCATTTCAAGAGATACAAAATTTACATAAAAATAAACTGAACATAACAAAAAAATTTTGAAATTGCATATATTAGTAAATATTATTGTTATAAAGTAATTATATTATTTAAAATATTTCCAAATAGCTAATTGATTTTCAGTATATTCTTTCGGTTTAGATTTTTTAACCCTGGTATCATCTGCCGAGTTATGGTTCCTCAACCAAGTTTTTACATAAGGAACTGCGTTCTAAGTTTCTAATGGACGACCAACTAAGTTTAATGTCATCAAATTTGATACTGTCTGCACTGTTAATCTGGCTCTTATATCAGCAATTATGATGTTCATCAATGAAATATCTTCGTTCTGCTTCAGCACTGCTAACGGCAACCGTATTAACCATATTTTTCGCTTTTTGAATGTTTTCTGCAATTTTACTAATTTGCTGATAGCCATTGTTTATTATATTTTCTACATAATCACGGAAATCATTCTTATCGATATCAAAATTAAAAACTTTTCGAAATTTATCAAAATTCTTTTCGGCCTCTATCCACGGAACTTCAATTTCTTCAATTTTCCATGTGCTCGGCTCTAGCAAATTGGCTAGCTCATAAATAATGCTATTATCAATATTTTTTTTTTGTTACTATTTGATCCGAGATGAGAGCAATCCATCAATCTTAATTTCATATTTTTTATGATGCTGTCAATAAGGGAATCTCTGGGAAGGTTTCCATAAATTCTGTTTTCGACGAAGATAATGTTTTTGAATGCTTCAGAGTTTATAACTTCATCCACTTTTTTTTCGTAATGACCGCGACGATCTTTGAGAATTTGAAAAGCGTTAATTGTTCTTTTAATCAGTTGATCTCCCCTTGCAACATTTATATTTCTAGCTTGAAGGGCATTAGATAGTAGAGAGCACTTCTGTAGGATGTCAATCATTAGAGCTAAATCTACTAGAAAACATTTGTTTTGTAGTCGTTTTGCCATTTCAGACATTTTTTGGTTAGAAGAGAACAACGTATACAAAGCAGGGTAGCTCCGCCATACAGCAAGAGCAGATCTTACGCTGCACGCAGCCCATCTTGGTCCTAACACTTTTCCAATCTTAATTATATCAAAACTAAGCTCCTGGGAAATATTATTCAGTTCTTTTTGGTTTTTATTAGATTGATGAAAAATACAATATATTTTGTCCATGAAAACTTTAAAATGATTAACCTGTTTGATATCGTTTATGGAATCATCTAAAACAAGTTGTAGATGGTGATTGAGACAGTGCCAAATAATAACATTTGGAAACATCTCTTTTATTCGTACGCTGACTCCAGATTTACAACCGAGCATTACGCTAGCACCGTCAGAACAGAATCCTATTAAATTCAGTTTTAAATAATTTGTATCAAATCCAACAGCAAGCAATACACCCAACAAACTTTGAAAAATAGTATTCGCATCTTGTGCGTCAAGCTCCACAATATCTACGAACATTATTGGGGATATTTCAGAAGATTCTACTGTAGAAGATTCTACTTTGATGAAAACTATAAGCGTTGATTTACTGGAAATGGTGGAAGCTTCATCAATAACAGTACAAATTTTTAAATTATTCTTAATAATCGATATAAACAATTCTTTTTTAGTTTCTTGTGCGATATGCTCTACTATCTTACTTGCACTATGTCGAGAATGAATTCCGGTTCCCATGTCCAACCCATTTTTTACTTGAAGATCTATTACACTTTCTATGTCTGAAAACGGACGGTTTCTTTTCGCTAGGTTGTAAACAGTGTTGAAGATTCTTGCAGTAGAACTAATAAATTTCTCGTTCATCTTATCAATGCATGACGTAAAAGTTTGTTTTTCAAGTATCTTGGCATGTTCAACAGCTAGTTTGTGTGCTTTTGATGCAAAATGTTCACTCATTTTTTTCCCCTTAAAGATGCTTGTTGCACTATTTTGCCTTTCCCCGATGTCGTAACTTCCATTCCTGAGATATTAGTTTTGATTCCATTTTTAAACAATACTCACATCCCAATTTCTGATTACTGACAAATAGCCCATCATATTTAATTTTAAACTCCTTCAACTGTTTCGCATTCCAACAGCTTGGTAAATTATTATTGTCCTCATTTTGGGAACTAGGAATCTCTAGTATTTGTTCCTGTAAAGTTATTGAAACTGCTTCTGTCTCTGTTATAGTCGACCTGCTATTATTACTTACTGATGTTTCCTCTCTTATTTTTTTCGAGAAATATGTGGTTAACATATTTTGTCTCTTCATCTTCAAAAAATAAAATAGGTATTTAAAAATAAATTATTTAACTTAAAGCATGAAAATAGTTAATTGAACTTACCTTATTAAATTTTTTAAAAATCTTCGGTTTTATTAGAAAAATAATTAACTTAAAAGTATAAAAACTGAACAGAACAAAACAAATAATAACCGATAAAATGAAATATTTAGATTGAACTTTTTCAATAGAAATTAGAAATTGATTTAACTTTTACATATATATCTATGGTAACTTGATAAAATTTAAAATTTTTTTTATTTTTTTTAAAATTAACTGAAAGATTTCTATAAAGTAAAAAATTAGAATCGCAATGAAAACTAGATAAAATTTTCAAACTGTTTATATAAATTTGCATTTTATATTTTGCGTATTTTTTTTTGACAAAGTAAATAATTTTTTTTCGCTTATTTTAATAGCCGGTTCGCACGAACCATAGAATTTACATCTAACGGTTCTCACGAACCGGTGCGAACCGGTAGGAAAGCATCCCTGTTTATACCCCATAAATAACCCAAAAGAACTTATTCTATTGCATTTAAAAAAGAAGTCTTAGGATATATAGATTAAGAGAACACCCTCTACAAAACAGCACAATACTTTTCATCTCGTGATAACTATATTTACGATACATCGATGTTTTATCAATGGGAGAAAAATAAAAACAAAATTCTCTTGACTAGTGCTGCTTTGAAGAGGTATAGTGGAGCTGGAAGTAAAATAAGGATTAAGGCTCTAGAACAGATAATTGCGGACGAAGCTATTAATTTGAGGATTTAAAACATAAAAGTAACATGATCGTTTATAGCTGATGGGGCTAGACAGTTAGCTAATGAATGTAATTCTGAATTATCAGCATCTGGTCGTTGACTTGACGGCTTTTTGAGCAGAAATAACTTTGCATTGTGTCGGACAACCAATCTTATGACGTTAACTGAAATCCAATTGATTCAAAGAGCGGTTGATTATATGAGATATCCTGGATCACGACTTCTCATCGAAATATCGAAAACAGTTTTAATGGATGAAACAGCTGTCTATTTAAAAGATTCAAGAACTCAGACCGTTGATATTCGAGGGTGAAAGCATGTTATAATGAAAAGTACAGGATTTTCTTCAACGAGAATTTTAGTAGCGTTATCTATCTATGGCCGTGGAAGAAAGGCTCCGACTTTGGCCATTCATAATGGAAAACCAGATAAAGGTATTACTTGTCATGCTGGTCCTATTTTTTCAACAAAACAAGAAAATTTTTGGGTAAACCAGAACTTGATCATATCATGAATTGACACTATATTTCCACTGATTGATGTTTCAAAAGGAAAGTGTATTGTATGAGATTTGTGACGTGCCCATATTGCTAACAAAGTGAAGAAACATTATCGAAAGAGGAGTATAGAATGGATTATAATAACAGGGGATTGACGCCGTATTTACAGGCTGACGATATTGGAATTTAAAAAATCTTTAAAGACAAAGTATCAGCAAAGATTGATATATGGAAAACGCTGAAAATGTGGAATAAACAAATATATTCCAAACCACCAAATGCTGAAATTTTGCGAAATTGGATAATTGCAACATGGAATCAAATCCCCATTGAAAATATCATTAATTCTATTCTTTTGGCTGGTTTTTCTGAAAAATTTAGAGATTGGCATATTTCAGTTTTATGAATTGTGTGAAACAGTTGTGTTAAACGGAATAGATGTTAGTCAAATGGAAATTATTGATCAAGAAAATGAATTGTATGCCTTTGATGAATAAATGTATTAAATTTAAGAATATTGAATTTTTTAAATACAAATCTTCCAAATAGTAACATTATTCAAAATTTTTAATGGTTGTTCATGATACTATTCCAACAGTGTCAGTGATACTATTAAGAGTTATCCGTTAATTAAATTTTGGCTCATGAGTTAATAATAATTACTATTAAGGGGATTTTCTTTCTGGACAGCAACTGGGAAGTCGCCAAGAAAATCATGTGATTTGCCTGGAATAAACAGATCAACATCTACCGTATATTCATAATATCCAGGTTTTACATTGAAATAAAACTAATTCGTCATCAATCATCCACATCAAATCACGATATAGTAATTTTTGAATGAGGGCTCAGCCTTATAAATTCTAGGAGTATCTTCTGTGAATTTAGCTTAAAGCGTATTGACAAAAGTAAGCCTGCCTCGAATTCCGTTTTCATAAAAAATTATTTTTCCATATCTTGAACTAACTCCAAGACATGCGCGGGATACCGAAGAAATTAAATGGTACCAGACGATTGTGGTGAATTGATTTGGCCGGGATCTGTTCAAAGAAATCTGCCAACAGGTATACATTCAACATCCGTCTAAATCCTTTGAACATTTTGATATTCAACTTCATATATTGGAATTAGTTCCTTTGCTGATTTCAAAATTTCTAGATTTCTGGAAATTCATAGGGGAATATTGATTTTGATTCGATAATGTTGTTGCTGAATTTTGATGATGTAATGGCAGTAATGAGAGTGTCAATAGAGCTTTGGCCAAACTGTTGTTGATAAATTGGAATGAGTCGATAAATCCTTTATCAAAGCAATTAGTGATGAATTTTTCACTGCTTATTCAACAAACCTTATTGGCATGGAGCTTAAATTCCAATGGGAAAATTTATTAAGACTATGTTACAGGATGTGAGGTAAACCATAAGTTATGAAATACAATTGGCAGCATTTTCCTTACTTTTCGTCTCAAATTGCAATTCCTGCAAGATGTACCTAAATATCTACCAGTGAAATGACCGCGGTTTCTAACTCTGTCCTTTATTCGTTTTGTGCATAAATAACATATTCATCTTCTTGGGTGAAATTAAAGAAAAGAACTTCTTTTTGACTATTTTTCATGTATGGTACGACAATATTTTCACCCAGTCTCGATTTTCTTTAAAGATTTATATACACAATCTGAGCCAATGAAACCACAGTTATGTTGTTTTTTAATAATATCCCGAATTACATAGGCAAATTTATTTGATTATGGGTATCTTCAATAGGTAACATCGACTCAAAATTCCCACAAATAACAAATGGAGGAGTCACTGTTTTAAAGTAATTATTATAAAATAAATCCTTTTTCAGTCGGCAGAGTATATATTGTTCTTTCAACTTGATTTAGCAAACAAAGACTTTCATGCTTTTGGGAATATTTCTCTTTCTAAAGCCGTTCAAACAATTTTTTCACCATATCGCTTGAATTCTTGTTGAATAGTATAACTTGTAAATTAATCAACTTTTGAATGTTACACACTCCGATACAATGAAATCTCTCACTATCCTCCAGTATTAACAGATATATTGATGTAACTCCAGTTACTTTAGATTTATGAATTATATCCAGATATGAATACTTGAAAACCGTATCACTATATTCAAACACAGTAACTGCGATTCTAGGTTTCTTTCTTCAAATTTTCTGATATCACATAGCCGCATTGGTAAATCATTTTCATCATAGTGTCTTCATTGAGATATCTAGTACAGCGTTTCTCAACCTTTTTGGCCTGTTGCCCCCTTTTGAGATTTTCTTTTTGGTGTGCCCCCCCTCCAATATTTGTTCGAAAAAAAGTAGATATTAAAAATAAAACTTTATTTAAAAATTCCAAAATATATTTTTAATAAACGTGTACATATATAAAACATACATATTTTTTCAACAAATTATGTAAAGAAATTGATCGTTTACTTTATTTAGTGTGATCCTTGTGCTTGATGCAATTTAGCGAGTTTATTAATTTCGGGCTTCAATGTTGTTAGCGACATACGCAGATCGCCTCTTTGCACAACATCAAGACGGTTACGTGCTTCTGAGAGGAGATGCATAACTCGACTAAATCCAGATTCAACCAAATAAGATGTGGGAAATGCTATTAAATATAACCTAGCTTTCTCCCATAACTGTGGAAATGTACTGGCTATTTCATTGCTGATCCAGAAATTATCTTTATTTAATTTAAATCTAACTTGAGCATTCATATCACTTTGCAAGTCCACAAGACTTTCTTGCAGTTCGATATTGATATCAGCTGCATTCACACTAAATGGATGAATTACCCAATCTGGAATATTTAAATTAATAATATCAATAAATCTAACTCGCATATCCTCACGAAGCTGTTTCAAATGATTAATATATATTTCCAAATCATCATCTTGTATTTCATTTAAAATTGTGGCCAATGATGAAAATTGCGCTAACACGACGACCAATATTCGTTATGAAAAGATTCAGCTTTCCCAAAAAAGCATTAATTGCTTTTTTACACGTTATGAGATTACAATTTTTTCCTTGTAACTGTTAGTTTAATAAATTAAGTTTTTCAAATATATCTGATAAATAAAATATGTCACATTTTACACTAACCAGTTCCTCTCCGAATTCTGCATCTTTCATAAAAGATATAATACTATTCCAAAGCACAACAAACCGTTTTAAACTATTACACTTCGATAACCACCGAACTTCTGTGTGTAATAGGAGGCGCTCAAAGCCTTCCTCATTTTCTTCACATAGTTGTCGGAATAGGCAATCTCGAAGTGGATTTGATTTAATGAAATTTATTGTTTTTATTACAATATTAAGAGACTCATGTAAACGCCCTCCTAACTTTTTTGCAACCAAATGTTGACGATGAATTACGCAATGTATACAAAAAATATTTGGCACATCATTCTTCAGATATGTGATAAATCCTCGATATTTACCAACCATTGAAGCAGCCCCATCGGTTGCGCATGCTAGTATATTTTCAAGCGGGATATTTTTCTCCATAAACATTTTTTTAACATCTTGATATATCTTTTCACCTTTTGTGTCAGTTTTAAGTTTTCTGGCAAAGAGCATTTCTTCAATAAACTTGTCATTATCTTGAAATCTAACATACGCCATTAATAGAGCTTCACTATCACGTATGGAAGATTCATCTAATTTTAGGGCAAACTTCTTAACTTGCAAATGAGTAATTAGTTGTTTTTCCACATCATCTGTCATTTCATCGATACGCCTCGATACTGAAGAATTGCTCAAAGGAATGACTTGAGTAATTGCATTTGGGTTCTGATTCATGACCCTTGAAATAACAATAGACACTGATGGCAAAATCAAAGATTCAGCAATAGTATGTTCTCTTCTAACTTTTGCAATTAACTGCGAAATTTCATAAGAAGCAATTGTCAATCATCGATGACTTTTCATTAAATACTTGTAAAATTGTTTTTTTTGATCGAAAACCATCTCGAAGTTTAATAAAAAATCAACTGGCTTGTCTTATTTGTCTTCGTGTGTAGTTTCTAAATGTTTTCGTAATTTGCATGGTCGCATACTCTCGTTTGATAATACAGTCATACACAATAAACACATAGGCTTTTTAATATCTACTGTCGATTGAATAAACCCATACGCGAGATAATCGATGGAATATTGTCGACATTTTTTCTTAGTCTCACTACTCGTGGTTATCTAAAAAAATATTTTTATTTTAATAAAATTTGCTATTAAAGTGATTTAAAAAATCTCATTGGTCTTGAATTACATATACATACATATGTAATAAGAACATTACAATAAAGATAAAATCGCAAATTTATAAAAACTTACAATTTGTAGAAAATTACAATTCACTGTCGAAAGATCGAATTGTTCCACGTCTCCACTCAATACGTGTCAAATACGTCAAATACTTTAAAGTTTATTACGAAACTTCGTAAAAAGAGACTTGGTGAAGCGAGGGCTTTTTGTATCTAAAAACAGTAATATTTAATTTTTATTTATAAATTATTTATATTTATAATTTTAGAGATTCAAATTTGCAAAAAAGAAACCCCTTTTCGAGAGTTTCCGACCCCACTAAACCCATAAAACAATATTCTCATAAAAATCTGTTGGGGTTCAACAAGAGAGGCACAAAAATGAGGTGAAAATTGACAAAAACACCAAATTCAAAATAAAAATTTAAAGTACAAAATATTAATTAAAAATCAAAAATTTTAAAAAATGAATATTTTCTGGGGGAAACTGGTATGGGCGGATGCTAAATAATGAGACGAGTTCAGCTATAATAAAATAAAATCAATGGGGGGTCCCTAAAAGGAATAAATTACAAAAAACAAAAATTAATTAAAAATTAATTAACTAATGGAAAACCCGAGCTAATGGGAAACCCGAGCTAATTTAGAACCCGAGCTAAGGGGAAACCCGATACAATGGAAAACCCGAGCGAATTGAGAAATCCAATTTTGGGAAGGCAATTAATTTAGCCGGATAAAATAAAAGTGACAAGAGCCGTCAAAGAAAATGAGCCAATTCCCTTAAATTGAATTAGACCTCCAAGAGGAAGCCCCGGGGGAAGTAAGACCAAAACTAATTGAAAAAAATAAAGCCAATTACCAAGTGGGTATAAAAGCCACTGGCAAGAAAACAAAACTGCCAGTTGGTCGAAGAAAAGAAAGTCGAAGTGACGAGAGCGAAAAAGGAAATATTAAAGTGAGATTTGTTGGCAATTTGAAAAGTGCAGGCAAAACCTGATTGTGTCAAGTGTGATTAAACTAATAAAAAGTGTAAAAGAGTAACTGCATCAGTGTTAATAAAGATTTTGTGTTGGGTTATTTATTTATTTTGAAAAAGAACGCAAAGGAGTCAGACCGTAGTACCGACTTACATTAAAAACCCAACAAATCCGAGCAACCTTTCTAGTAAAATCATGTTTGAATCTGGCAATCCAAATTTTATTGAAAAACCTACTATTGAATACGATCTATATCGCAGTCATTAAATTATTAAAATTTAAGTATCACAAAGGGCACACAAAAATATTTGGTTACAGGAATCAGTATTGATCAGGTTGGATGAATCAATACAGGAATTGAAATAATTCAAATTTCAAGCAGGCATATAATGAAGAATGAATATAATGAATACTAATAACTTGTGTTTGTAGTGCTTCTGACTTTCAACTTAAAAAATATATCAATTTAATAATTAAATTTAAAATACATTATTGAATTAATTACATTTAAATGATTGTATAAATATTCAAAAAATTTCTTTTAATTCATTCATGCTTCTCTCGAATATCGCCACATTTAATTCTCATTAAAAATCTATTAAAAAAGTCAACATTTGTGAAGCTCAAACCAATTATTTCCAAGCTGAGATCTCTCAGTTGATGAGCTTTATCATTAACACCTCCTATTCAAATAAAGGAATCTTCATTAGAGGATTGATTTCCAATGATAGTGATGCCCTCGATAAAGTTCGTTACAAGAGCTTGAGTGACCCATCAATCTTGGATGGCTATTAATGATAACCAGTTAGTAATTTACAAATATTTATTTTTAATACAAATACAAATTATTGCCTAAATCTGGTATTATTAAAACACCAGATTTATATGGCGAAATTATTAATTAAATAATAATGCTAATTATGCGTGCCAGCATTTATACTTATTATACTTTTACCAGTGACCGCGGAACAGTTTTTGAGCTGGGGGGGGGGCTAATATCAGCAAGTCGTAAAGTTCGATAGACCTCTATCTAGAGAAGAGGAAGGGCAATTGTAGAAACCACCGCTGTTTGTATTTTATGGATCGTTTTTTGGCCAAACCTTTTTTAAATGATGGACATTTTTAATCTTTCATCCGCCCCAAACAAAAGTCTCCACGCGATGACCCTAGTTAATAGTTTTTACAGTGTTACTTTACTATGAGTTTCTATTTATTCCCATATCAGTTAAGTCAATAAAACTCCATTAGGCTATATTAGGTGATGCACAATGACAAGAAAGTTAACATCTCTTAAAGTCATTTTTAGAAAAAGTTCCGAACTTTACTTTCCGACGTTCATTTCTTGAGACGAATTCGTTGGCCACTGTTAGAAGACAGAGCTCGTCATTTTTTTCTTTGTGTATGTTCAGTACTGCGATACTATTAAATCTCTCTTGCGTCATTGAAGCACGGAGCCATGTTTTCAGACGCCTCGCTGCAGAAAACGATCTTTCACTTGATGCACTAGTCGCTGGATTAACGCTTATCAGTTTACATATAGTGACAACACCTTCAACAAGTAGTTTCTCTGTTAATGAAAAAGTGCGCACTTTTTTACATATGCCGTTGAAGCACTTGATTTCTGAATGTTCTTGGCACAAAGTTGAGAAAGCATGTAGTTGGGCTTGCAATGAATTAATATCAAGGTCAGAAGAATAAGTTTCACTGACAAATTTGAATTCAGCGTTAGTGTTCTCCTTCTTTAAAGATTTGAGTAAAAGCGACTCCAGTTTCATATATGTGATAAAGCTCTCCTGCTGAAATCGTTGATCAATAGCTGCAATGATTAAATCGAATGCCTCAAAGTAAATACTTCGATAATGGTCTTCTGGGTTAGATGGAAATGACGATGTTCCACTGCCAATTTGATATCTAGCAGGCACATTTGTCCGACGTGGAAGTGTTGGTACAGAGATATCTGGCTGCAACTTTTGTTGGTGGAGTACTTCTGTGTAAAAATTTACAAAAATCTCATCGTTTCGCTTACTCTGCAGTGTCTTCTTAACCACTTCAGCAAGATGCTGTCCTTCTGTTGCTGACACCTTTGTCTTCTGCAGAGCTTTTGCAAGGTTGTCTGTATGACGAAATATGTTTTCGGCTAAATGTAATCCAAAAAAGAAGTCAAAATTTTGCATTTGCGCTTGAACGCCAATAATTCTGCACCGCACATCGGATTGCAACTTCATGGATAAGCAGATATCCCATTCTTGAAAGAGCGCTGAATAGTTGTCTAATATACGCTGACAGCATGTGGATCGAATTGTCCATCTGGTTGGACAGAACATAATGATTCCATAACTATCTGACTCTTCACCTTCAATATTGTCTTTTATTTCACCCAGAAGATTTTCACGGAAAGGAGAATATTTTATAAGCGTCACAATTTCTTTGGCTGTATCCAATGTATCTGATACGAGTTTGCATTTAGATATCATGTCCTTCACACCCAGGCTTAAAGAATGCCCATGGCAATGTGTGACGAATGCATTTGGTTGAATGCTCTGTATCTTTTTTGCAACACCAGTCTTACAGCCCATCATGTTGGCAGCTCCATCATAGCACTGTCCTCTGCAGTTATTTAAAGGTAGCTGTAATCTTAGTAGGATGTCGTTGATTGCAGAAAGATTGTTTCTGCCTTAATATCATGCAGGTGATAGAATCCAATGAAGTCCTCCTTAATATTCAAATCTTCATCAACCCATCGTAGACAGAGAGACAATTGTTCTTTATTAGAGATGTCGGTATATTGGTCACATATAAGCGCATAATGCTTCACATGGTTGATTTTTGAAACAATTGTGCGAATTATTTGTTGTGACATTATGGACAAAATTTCATTCTGTATGTCGTGGCTGGTGTATTTACTCCCTCTTCGTTTAATCCATTGGGTTAGTGCCGCATCGTCTCGAGCTCTGAGTTTAATCAGCTGAAAGAAGTTTGATTCTTCATCTGTATCTCCTTGAATGGCTTGTCCTTGTCTCCCAAGGTACTGTACATTTTCAATTAGCTTTATAAGGCATCGACGATTATCCTCCCGATCTTTCTTCATACTCTCTCCTGTCATTGTTAATACTCGAATAAATAAATGAATTCAAAACGCGTAGTAGTAAGTTAGTAGTGCGATAAAACAATTAAGAGCTCAATTATAAAATATATAAATTGAATAAAGTCAAATGAAATTATGCAGTACGATTGATAAAACCAGCAAGTCTTTAACTCTTAATAAATTTCAATATGCTTCTTTTAAATCATAGGAACATACTGGCATACCATACACTGCCAAAGATCGCTGTGCTATGTTCACAAGATTTAGTGACTGAAAGGAAGGGTCCAATTTTTTTTCTGTGGCAAGATAAGTGGGGGGGCTAAAGCCCCCCCAGCCCCCCCCGGCTCCGCGGTCCCTGTTTACTTATAATACAATATATATATATATTATTTATAAATTAATTATTTAAATATCTCTAACAATGGCCAAAAGGAGCTAATGATTAAAGTTATTCCGGATAAAGATTTCAATACTTCGACGTTGTACGATACTGTAGTTGTTATGATCAAATTTGAACTCATCACCAATCTTGGCACAATCACCAGATCAGGTACCACAGCTCTCATGGAAGCCTTGACTGCTGGAGCAGATATTTCTATGATCGGTCAATTTAGTGTCGCTTTTGTTGAGGATACCTAAATAACAAATTTATAAATAAATAAATAAAATTACCTGGCGAACATCGTCATGACAAACGGACGATCTATGGGAACTCCGAAAAAAAACGGAAGTAAAAAAAAGAAAGAAAATAAAAACCAAGGTACTAATTAATTAGTACAAAAATGAAAAGGAATTTTGAAATCGGGAAAAAGGGAAAACAATATTATTCTTATTTCGACAGCTTGCTAGTGATAACGTAATTGCCGAAAGAAGGCGGTTGAATAAAAAAGGAAACTATCTTGACAGCCGTCAGAGATAAAAATGGAACAGTCGGAGAAGACAGGAGAAAAAAAGTGGAAAAACACTTGATTATATTGAGTGCCATAATATAAGCAAGCTATATAAAGAGAAACTATCGAAGACAAGGAGAGAGACAAAAGCGAGACAAAAAGTGACGCGAAATTGAGACAATTTAGGAGACAAACTTAGGAGAAAATTATTGGGAAAATTTAGACAACGTTGGACGAAAAGCTGTTTGAGAAACGATTTGTGAAAAATAATTGTAAAGAAACCGATTGTGGAGATTAATTATTGGAGAAGATTTGAAGAAAAGAATTAGTTGAAAAATAAAACGAAAAGAAGTTACTTGAGTATTTGAATAAATTTGTGAAGAAGGTCAAAGAAAACAACCAGCTCAAAGTCCCAGTTGATAAACCAATCAGTAATTTGTGACTTTTTAATCCAGTGGTATACACAAGTGCTATACCTCACTGAGTGTTGTAATAAGCATTGTATAGTCACCAAGTAAAGTATTGAATTGATTGTCAGTGTAAAGTGAAGGTTTATTTGTGATTATCAATAAAGATTTCTGTTGTCAAGTGTTATTTGTGGATCAGTCAAAGACACGCTTGAAGTCAGAGTAACATTTAACTTTATCACCAACGCAATAACCCAACACTTTCAATAAACGTATTCTTCGAACTAGTTTTATGTTCCTACAATTGGAGCCAGAACTGACAAAGGTAAATCTTCTTTTTTCTCTAAAAAAGTGAAAAATATATCTATAATTGTCCTTAAGACATTTATACATTTCACATTTTTAAAATTTATATATCATGTATTAGAAATGTTCAATTATTATTTTGGTATCATTTTAGAGATAATGGAAAAAATAACACCCAATTTTTCAAAAATGGAAAAAATGACATCCAAAAGTTTTTAATTGCTAAAATATAATGGTGTAAATTATAATGGATGTCTAACATTTGAATAATATAAACATTACAAGCTTTGTGATACCCAGTGCAAATCCTAATAGTAGACTAGTTTCGAGCTTATGGCTCTCATCAGTACAATTTTTAAAGCTGGCAAAACTATTTCCTTTGCTTCAGCATAGGGCTATTTTTTGCAAGGAGTTGAGCAATACAATAGCTAGCGATTTGTGCTTGGCCGGATGTAGTTACGTATTTTTTGAATTTATTTGCTTAGACTTGAAGATTTGATCTTAAGTTCTCGAAATAACTAATTGGATTGTTCTTTTGTTCACAATGGTTTGCTTATAGATGTCGAATTAGTTTTCTTGGATACAAATAATTAAATTAAGAAACCAATAATAATAATATAATTACTAATTACTTGCAATAAGTCCCAAAATCATACCACGACTTTCCCTCTGCTCAGCTAACGCACATTAGTATGTAGGACCAAATCATTACAATTGTTGTAATACTCTTCTATCAGTATCTTGAACTGCATGCGATTCAAAAGATTGGCTCGAATAAAATTTACAATCTTAACAACATCCATTACGTTTTTAGTTCATCATATTTCAATTTCGAGCAAAGTGCAGTGATAAGCTTGAAAGTTTGGGAAATCTTTGCCTGCCACCAGCAAACCAATTTTCCTTCCTACCATTGCTGGGGCACCATCAATGGTAACTGATATAAGCTTCTTAATGTCAATTCCATTTTTTACTAAACGTTCCTTCAGTGCTTGTTGTCCCTCTGGTTTTTTTTTCAGTGCCAACAATTCTTCTTTAAAGTTATTCACGTCAAATCGAATTAAAATTATGACCTGTTTCGTGTCAATTGTATCGCAAAATTCATCCAACGCTACAATGAATCCAGATGCTTCCATCATATCATGGCACAGTTGCTCATATGTCACTAAATAACATCTCAATTCGTCTGACAACAGTCTGATGAGATAATTGAAGATCTGAAATCTGTTTCTTGATCTCATTTTTATTCTTAAACTCAGCAAACAAAATATCGGCACATTCTTGAAAACATTTCTTAACTGTATCATCACCTGAATATAGTTTTTGCTTTTTATCCAAAACTCAACTGACCTTTAAGGATGCCTCCGTTACACAATCAATCGCGGTCAAAAGTCGCCTGAAAACATGCTGCTGGCCAAGTAAATTCTTTTTTTAAGAAATGACTTTTATTCTCTCACTTTTGTACCAAGTAGATAATTCTTTTCAAAATTACTATGTATCTACGTGTAGTGTCTCTATAGATTAGCCTTCTTCAAAACTGAGATGGAATTTTGACACAACAAACAAGCCGGCTTCTCTCACCAGGCATTGTAAACAAAATTTCAATTTCCCAATATAAAAGAAATGATTTTCCCCCTGAACGTTCTGTTGCTCGTATTTGAATACATACTCGTGTTTGCGTCCTTTTTTTATTTCCAGCACCGTAATATTGTTTTTTAGAAAACTAAAAAAATAATTAAATTATTAATGTTAATTGAATTGAATAGTAATTATTAATTGAATTTAGTATAGTCGAAAAAATGCATTCAGATTTGATATAAGGTGCATTAGTTTGCTTAAAATTGCAACTAAAATTTTGTACAGGGGAATGAAAAATTAAACGTGTTTTGTACAAAAGAGCAAGCACTCTAGCGCCACTTGAGATCATGCAGTGGGTCACAGGTTGGACAGCACTTATTTAACAAATTAAAAAAAATACATTTAAATACGAGGCGGGATTTCAAACGAGTAAAGTGTTGAGAAGTCTTATATGTGCGAAAATAGGGTAGTTGCGAGACTAAAGATTTCACCCTTGCACCACATATTCAGATTAAAGTAAAATAAATATCCAAGCAAACCTTATTACAGAAAAGATGTAATTACAGGTTTTGCAGTCAACTATATTCCTTTATTAATCTTAATTTGAAAGGTTAAAATTTCATTTTTTAAATTTGTAACTATTTATTATAACAAGCTTTTTCGGACCACCATTTTTAAAATGCTTTGGTAATAGAAATTAGTAATTTCAAATAATTTACCATTTTTAATTTAATTTATTAAAATAATATTCTGTTCAATTTTTCTTATAAAATTAATAAAAACGATTTTATATTTATTAAAGTTTCAATTAACAAATTTATTCGGAAATTATAAAATTGAATAAGTGAATAAAGGATAGTTTATGGAAATTTCAAAAATGAATTTAGCCATGAAAATTATAATTTGACTTTTATTTACTGTTTGTTTGTTGTTTAAATAATATGAATGAGCAAGTATATAAAAGCTGGGCATGATCTATTTAAATTATTGCTAACAAATATATTTACTTATTTTTTAATAACTTTTGCTCTAAATTAAAGATTTATTAAGGTACATGTTATATGTTTATTATAAATACGATGTTTTTAAATAGCATTTTCTTTGCAAAATTACTTGCCTATCCTGTTAATAATTTTCCATTTTAATATGTCATAATTATAATAATTTAGTTTAATATAGTCTATTTAATTCTAGTTAGTAGTTTATAGAATGTTTGGAATAAATTCATAAATGTTTTACAAGCTATTTTTTGTGTTAAATAGACTTTCAATTTATTGTAAAAGGTATCATCTATTTGCTTTATGATGTTTAAATTTTGAAAATCTTAATGATCTTTGTAAGTTTATAAGCTGGAATTTCCTTTAGATGTCAGAAGATTTTTTTGATAGTATCCTTCCGCCTGTTAAAACCAACATGGAACCTCCAAAAGATATCGAATCACCACAATCACTATCAGCTACTAAACCGAGTGGGACTGATATTGAAAAACTATGGGAAGAGATATATACAAGCGATGATACATTTAACCATGCCAATATGAACACCTCATCAATAATTCACAGCAATTCCCCAATTATAAATAATGTTCAGTTGAGCAACTTGCAAAATATCCAAAATGCAAATATCATCGCACTGAACAAGTCCATGATGCAGCAGTCACCTAACATGAACAATGGTAAAGTGCTGATTCTGGCTGGTAAACGCAAATCCCAGTACATAAATGAGCCACCGTCAAAGGAAATGCGCATTACTGCTGGCAACGAATCTCGACGGATATTCCAAGCAGCACTACAGAACCGGAATCTCAATCCGATGCCCCCTCAGCCAATTATGGCAATTGAAAATCATGCCGAAGAAGAGGCGGAAGAAGAGCCTGAAGCCCACACAGAAGTTTATTCACAATATCAGCCATTAAAATGTGAATTTTTGATTAAGTTTGTGTAGAGTTTGGTGCTGTAAAAATCGTTATTAGAGGTTTTTTGGTTTTCATCTATGTGGGTCACCGATTCCTTTTCAATTGACGCATTGGTGTGATAAAGGGGACACTAGCCCATTCTCACTCCTTACAAAGTCAACTGCACCTAATGTGCTATAGTTATTGTATATTTTTGTAGGAAATTAATAGGTCCATTTGATGGATTGTGCGCCAAATAAGATTGTTAGATAATATGTCAAAAGCGTCAGCGACATCAAGCTATCGGTGTTAAGGGAATTTTTATTGCTGAAGTTTTGTTTCCATTTTATTAGAGAGAAGTAGAAATTTGGGTCCATAAATTGACCTTCGATTGACCACGATGTTTTTGAACTGAGATTATTTCAATGGGGAGAATTACAAGCGCCGTGTTATAATATTCAGCAAGCTTTGATGTGATCTGACGGCTATTCATATAGGAAATGATTTTTTACTGCTTTGAAGCTAATTATGACATCATCAGCTTATATTCGGATAGCAGTAGTTTTAGACTATCTGTACGGTAGAGGAACAGTGCCACATTCAATCAATCATTTAACCAATTACTAATGACAAACAATAACCGTACATATATTATCATTATCATTTAGTGAGGAAAGGGAAAGTCCATCCGTATCCAGTTGTGGAATCGAGTTCCCTATCGAGCGTGGAGGTGCCAAATGTACGCTACTGCCTGTCATTGCCAGATGGGATCATCCAGAACGCCCTGTTATCGAACGTGCAGCTAGAAGCAGTTATATATGGATGCCAGCGACACGAGGAGATACTGCCGACCGGTGAGCGTGCTGGATACCTGATCGGTGACGGTGCTGGGGTTGGCAAGGGCCGGACGCTTGCAGCCATCATATACGAAAACTACATCCTGCACCGGAAGCGTGCCGTGTGGATATCGGTGTCCAACGACCTGAAGCACGATGCCGAACGTGATCTGTGTGATCTGGATGCCAGCCACATCAAGATTCACCCGCTCAACAAGATGCGGTATGCCAAGATCAATTCTCCTGAGAACGGCAGCGTCAGGAAGGGCGTTCTGTTTTCAACTTACGCTTCGCTGATCGGTGAGTGCCAGAATATGACGAAAAGCAAATACAAGACGCGATTCAGGCAGATTGTCCAGTGGTTTGGTACCGATTATGATGGCGTGGTGAGTTTTGATTGTAGTTGTTTGTTTTTGTGTAAAAGTTATTATTACCATTACCCGCGGCCCCGCCCTTTTATTACCAACATTTCATTCATTCCTCCGTTAATTTGCATTTGTATTGTCATTCTATTGCATCTATATTGTGCTTATATTGAATTTTTAATACCAATCTATACATCTCTATTCATTTATATTGATCTTGTATTGCATTTGTATTACACACACACATCCCACTGGCAATAGATGTGAGTGTGGTGGCGGGATGTCCGCCATGTAAGGCGATTATTCTATATCGATTTCGTTTAATGATTTGCGTTTGCATTATTGCAGGTAGTTTTCGATGAGTGCCACAAGGCCAAGAATCTAATGCCTCAGGGATCACAGAAAAAGACCAAAACTGCTGAAATCGTGTTGAAACTGCAAGAAACGTTGCCAAAAGCGCGCATTGTCTACGCGAGTGCTACCGGAGCATCCGAACCTCGCAACATGGCATATATGACTCGGCTCGGCCTTTGGGGACCTGGGACACCGTTCAAGAAATTTGAGGACTTTGTAGAGAAACTGGAAGACAAAGTCGGTGCTATGGAGCTGGTGGCGGTCGATATGAAACAGAGGGGTATGTACATTGCTCGACAGCTCAGCTTCGCCAATGTCACGTTCCGAGTGCACGAGGTTCAGCTGACAAATGTGAAGATCGGTGACCATTACTTCATGGACGTGTACAATGAATCTGTTGATCTCTGGACTCGAATTTTTGATAACATGAATCAAGCACTCAGCACCAAGTTTATCGCTAAGAAGCATGCCAAAACAATCTGGGGTCAATATTGGGCCGCCCATCAGCGCTTCTTCAAGTATCTCTGCATGGCAGGCAAGGTTCAGGAATGTGTTCGAATCACAATGGACGCCATCACTCAGCACAAGGTGACTATTAAATTTTTTCATATTCATTGATTATTTTTAGGGGTTATTAAGTACATTATTAATATCTATTAATTTTTATTGATTTTGTATTATTCTTTGGATTATTTAGGTGTATTATTGATTATTTAACCCTATTATCGATTACTTATTGAATTTTATTGTCTATTTAATGATTGTTTAATGTTTATTGATTATCCAATACTTGTTCATTTATCGATAATATTGATTAAACCACAAATTAATAATTATTTATCTCTACTATTGATTATTATTTCCCACTAAATATCGATTATTATTTAATAATTACGGGAACTAACTCATTTGATGAAATTTTACGTTATGTATAGATGGCAATTGAAGGACAGCAAATCAGTGACATTCGGGCCTTCCAAATAGGCTCATTGGTTGTCAATTTATTATCATAAATTATTGAACCTGATTTGCCACTTTCACCATTGTCACTTCCGCTGCTGTTGCATATTCGAATCATTCGGAGTGCCTCATTGACTAAAAAGGTCACTCGACCCCATAATTTAAATCACTAGATACTGTGAAAAACTAAAATAGTTCTCCATATTGTAATATATGGCGCATAAAAGTACACAAAACACACAATTTCTTTTTGCTTCAATTTGATTTACACGACGACAATCACTATTACAATTTTATTTACTACCTTATTTTAATGTTATGTTTCTGCATTGTTCTCCATTAGTATTATTTTTTCATGTATGTAGTTTGATTGTTTATATTTTCCCCTGATAATTATAAATATAATTTTATTGATTATAATAAGTATTATTGATTTTTATATTTAAATTAATTATTGTAAAATTTATTATTGCTTTGTATATTGATCCTTATTAAGATAATGGAACTTAATTTTATATTTATAATTTTTCAATCATAAACTCGTTATTTATTACAAATATTGCTTAATGTGCTGCAAGATTGTGATCAAGGCATAATTTCTGAGGGAAACCAATTCTTTGTAAATCATTTTGTTACCAAAAAAACTGAACAGATATATAAAGAATTATTGAATATTTCCATATGATCGTTTCATAAGAAGTGGCACAATTTACTTAGGAAAAAGCGAATGCATCTAATGATCACGTGGATCACTAAATCAATGATCACTAGGAACTGGAATTTTTGATTAGCTTCCGGAACTTTTTTCTGATAATTTTATTTGTCTTCTAATTAGATAAAATAAATTATCCAATAAAATTAATTCTAAATATAAAATATTTTAAAATCAAATTTCTCTTAGCTTAGATAAATTTAAATTAGTTACAAAACGCTCTACAAAAGCAATATTAAATCTCGTGTTAAATATCAAACAAAACATTAATCTATAATGTAAAAAGAAATAAGATATATAATTGGAAAAGTGAATAGAGAAGGCCATTAAGACTGAAAATGGATAGAGACAATTGGAACTGGAAATAGATCAATGCTGGAAAAATAGAGATAATTGGAATTGTAAATACATAAGGATAAATAGAAAGAATGACAAATCAATTGTGAGAGATAATTGAAAATGAAAATAGATAATGACAATTGAGAAAGAAAATAACAATTGTGAAAAAGTTAAGGAAATAGATCAAGGTGTAAAAGATTAAAGATGATACTCTGACGACAATTTATATAATTTTGTAATTAGTCAAATTATAATTTAATGTTAATTTATCTAGGAACTTTATGCTAGCTTCGAGCACATTTTATTGTATACGAAGCTTACACGATTTAGCAATTTTTCTTTTGTTAAAGCTTGTTCACAGAGTTTTAAATATTCTTTTTTATTTCATTAGACTTTTTCATATTTTTCTCTGTTGAAATATTGCAAATTCGTTTTTCCAATTACACATATTTAGTGACTGGTACATGGAATAGGGAATACTGGACCTTTGTACTGTTTTCTTACATTTCATCTCAATTGAACTTAATAAATCTTCCAAAACAAATTTCACTGTCCATCGTTGGCCATCGATATGATTGCATAATCAATAGATAATTTGGAATGAACGAATTGTATCCATTATTTTCATTTGGCAAATAATATTCCCTTTGACTCTCCTATCACCTAGTGCGTCGTAATCGGGCTTCAATCGACCGGAGAAGCGAAAACCAATGAAATGTTGGAAGATTATGGAGGCGAAGTTACGGAATTTGTGTCGTGTGCTAGGTAAAACATTCTATCTCTTTCCACACAATTTGATTAGCGATGCTTCATTTTTACCTATTCAGAGGGATTCTTCAGTCGTTTGTTGAGAGGTTTTTCCCAACAGAAGAGAATATTAATCAGATGGACAAGCGGGAAGACAAAACGAAAACCCAAAATTCCAAAACAAACAGAAAGAAAGGAAACTCTAGAAAACCGATTTCCTTACAGGACGCGCTTGGAAAAGATTTCCTTGAAAAGGTGACAGAAGAGGCAGCAAGCAGTGATGCGAGTTCTCGGTTTTCAGACAGTGAGGACAGCGAGGCGTCATTATCAGAGAAATCCGTCAGGAAAAAGAAAGTAAAATCCAAAGATGAAGATACTGATCTGGATGAAGAAGACGTGGAGATTATGATGGAGGATTTCTCTCGCAGTTATGAAAATAATTCCATGAAAACGGGAGCCGATGTATCTTGCAGGATTACCCAACGGGAGTTGCTAGATTCGATTGACCGATTGGCACCTAAATTACCGATTAATACTCTCGATGATTTAATCAGGGAATTGGGAGGCCCGGATTACGTGGCGGAAATGAGCGGAAGGAAAGGACGGATGGTAATGGATGTAAATACTGGTGATGTATCATATCAACCGCGCAGAGAAGATGACGTTACTTTGGAGCAGGTGATAATTAGTGTTTTTATTAATTATTATATTGATTATTATTATATTTATTATTGATAATATTGACTGTTGTCTTTAATATTGATTATTATAATTATTAAGTTTAAATTTCACTGAAAAGTATTTCCGTAGAACTTCATTTAATGCTTTTTAATACATTTATTTAATGCTTGAAATACGTGTGATTTGCACAGGTTACGTAACGATGAGATAATTATATGCGGTAGTTCATTTTCAATAATTCGTATATTTGTCATGGAGCCCATCTGCAGGGTTTGCTGCTGAGAATGTGTCTATATGAGTCGAGGGGCATTTGATGTGATTGAATGGCGAATATTGCAATTGACTGTCCAAATAGTAACTGGCAAACTGATTGATTGATTGAATGATTGATGATTGCCGTTTGGTTCATGATAATAATCACATTTCTAGGTGAACATGGTGGAAAAGGAGCGATTCAATACTTGTCAGAAATTGGTAGCGATAATTAGTGACGCTGCCAGTACTGGTATATCGCTACATGCTGATAAACGGTATGAAAATTCCTTACAACGAGTCCACATTACCCTGGAGTTGCCATGGAGTGCCGATCGGGCCATCCAGCAGTTTGGTCGTACTCATCGATCCAATCAGATCTATCCACCAGAATATGTGTTCCTCATATCCGATCTAGCAGGTGAGCGAAGGTTTGCTTCGACAGTTGCTAAAAGATTGGAATCATTGGGTGCGCTGACCCACGGGGACAGGAGGGCTACTGAAACGAGAGATCTGAGCCAGTTCAATATTGACAATAAATTTGGCCGTCGAGCGCTCGATTCGATATTTGATACTGCATTCAAGAGCAAGAGCAGTCTCGTGCCGATGCCAAAAGGAATTGATCTTCAAGCGGCATTTGATTCGGTCGGATTGCAGCCGAAGGACGGTAAAAATGTCAGCAAGTTTCTCAATCGCATATTGGGAATGCGCCTGGAAGTACAGAACGCCTTATTCCAATATTACACCGACACAATGGATGAACTCATCAAGCAGGCTAAACGGAACCAGGAATTCGATCGAGGAATCATAGGTACGTTTTCTGTAGGTTATTCGTTCACGTTTTAATTTCCTCTCTACACCAGATCTGGCAAAGGAGGATGACAATATCTTTGTTGAGGAGACCCAAGTGTTTCGCATGCAATTTCTCGGGGACGACATCAAGGTACAGCTGCATCGAGTAAAGAATATAACGGGAATGAGCTGGCGTAGCGCATTGGAGGTGCCTAGAGGGGGCAACAATTCCCTCGACGGGTTCTACATCACCAAGAATGAAACCCAGCGCAAAATTGTTCTCGCCGTCCAGAAAAAAGATCGACACGGAACTTGGTTCAATGTTTTCTCGCCGAATGTCGGTGAGCAATCGAATTTGATTGAGAACAAATCTCTGAATGACGCGTAAGTTTCTATTTATTCGGATCATGTTTTTAGCACTTTCCTATCGATTATAATATTCGTTATTATTGTTATATATGGTCAGCAACTATACCAGTCCTTGTTTCGGTGTGATAATGATTTTTTCACCACTTATTAATTATTATTATATTTTATTAATTATTATTAATTATTTTTATTGTGTAATAATTATATATTAGGAAATCCGTAATAATTTAACATTGAAATCTCCTAATCTAGATTCAAAAAAGCATCATTGGAAGAAGCGGAACGAATGTGGAATGACATGTATTCTGTTACAGAAAATCGATGCCTGCATTATTTCTGGTACAAGCACTGCAATTACAGTAAGAATTGCGACACCGGATGCCGGTCAAAGATTAGATATGTACTCAGTGGGAGCATATTCTACATCTGGGATATTATTAGTGCTATTAATAAGAGCCCACAACTGGCGCGTGTACGCCTGAATGACGGATCGAAGATAATTGGTAAATGGTTGGTTTTTGATGTGACTTGACCGAAATATATGCCAGGTTGTATCATCAACCCTTCACATAAGGAGAGGATCACAGAGATACTCGCCAATCGGGAAAGCCACCCGCAACAGACAAATCCCGTATCGACACCAGGACGTACACAACAGGTTCAGCTCCAGAAAGACCGACCAATGCTGCAACGATCAGTGCGTCTGGTGCAACAGCCGAAATTATCAACTCAAGATCAGTTTTACGCTAGCCAGAATATGAAAAACCTGGTTCAGCGACCGCGCATGGCCACAATCGTGTCCTCGCCTGCACTTAGATATCCACAAGCACCTCAACGGAAAATGTTCTCATTCTCATCCGGAATCATTCCACCACAACAGACACCAAACATTCGACTTGTTCCTATTCTCAATAAGTCGATAATGTCGTCGTCAGTTCCTAATCTTAGATTTGCTAGTCATTCGTCCCAGATTCGCCTGTTACAATCGCCTCAATTGACACAGACCGTCATTCATCCTTCGTCGTCGTCATCACAGTTGTTTAACAATGTCGCCAGAACTGCTACCAAGCCAGCAACCGTTGAGCTACCCAATTCCTATATTGAATTCACCGATTAATAATAAATTAATAATAATAATAATAATCATAATAATAATAATTAGTTTCTTTGTTGTAACTTCGTTCGGTCATAATCGACGAGTTTTTCTATTATATTATTATTATCATCATTATTATTAATATTATTGTGTAAATATAATTTGCATTTGACTTGGCTAATTTCTCTGCATGTTTCCTGATAGTGCCAAAGGCATGTTTGATATGATAACTAAGTTATAATTTCCATCTGTTATATACCAAACATCTACCGGGTCTAATATTTTGCCACCTTTTCCATGAGCAGCGCTATATAATAACATTCTCATGAAGTGTTAATTTCAAAAATGAAAACTGAAAAAGTACCAGAATTTATTTGTATCAAACAGCAATTAAGAATATCAAATGAGAATCATAGAAAAAACAAAACTATCAAAAATATTGAAAAAACTAGGATAATTGAGAGGAATTTCATAAATATCGTTGTCATAGGCAAACGG